>JAOBAT010071891.1:0-21671 GCA_026413305.1 Hydrozoanthus tunicans | reverse complement strand
CTAAACCGCGACCGCGCCGCCCAGTATTAGAGAAATCTACTTTTTGGGTGTATCTTTCTAAGTTCTAAGTTCTAAGACAAAAGAGGTATCTTTGCCTTTTTACATGTTTGTCTACTAGAGCAGTGCATCTAGAGTAGCCTATAGCTTAGACACAGATTCGTTCTTTAATGCGTTTTACCGTATGGCATCCCGTCGTAATCTACCAAGTATCATGATTTCCGAAAATGGTATGAACTTTGTCAGTGCAGACAAGGAACTTACGAAACTTGTAAAGGATCTAGACAAAGAGAAGATTCAAGATTCAACTGCAGGATTGGGAGTCGAGTGGTATTTCAACACCCCAGGGGACACCACACTTCAACGGTGTACATGAAATAATGATCAAGGCTGCTAAAAGAGCAACAAAGAATGTTTTAGGAGATGCTGACGTAACAGATGAAGAATTGCTAGCGATATAGTTGGTGCCGAAGGGCTAATAAACTCACGCCCATTGACGTATCAGTTCATCTATTCATCCGATGACTAACCGCTATTTCCCAATCATTTCCACAATGGCCAGACGGGAGGTCAGTTTGCCCCTGAAACCGTTGACACAACCGCGTTCACGGCCCCCCGTAAGAGATGGCGACGAGTTCAAACACTAGTACGCCACTTTTGGCACCGGAGGCTGCGAGAGTGGCTTCCAGGGCTAAGTCCTAGAGGAAAATGGCATAAAAATCAAGAAGACTTGAAGCCAGGAGATGTAGTTCAAAATGTGTCACCGGACACCCCTCGCGGAAAATGGCCACTGGGCAAGATTGTTAGAACCTTCGGAGACTGCAGCCCGACTGACCCCTTCTCTAAACCCGCGCCTGATAAAGTTTGCATAATAGCTTTTAGATAACGTAGGAGGACAACTACACTAAGCAATTTTTATTCTAGAAACTTTTGAAATAGCTTTATCGATCACGTTTGATTGACGAAAATCTCGCGAAAGATACATAAAACGGTTGTTTTAATCGCTAATCAGTAAATTGAGGCATAATGACTCGGAGATAAGTTCATGGCACCGTAGCGAGTCCAGGAATGTAGTACGAGTACCTAACTATAGTGGATGGGAAGCCTGTTAGGTCCTGTGGTAGGCTAAGTATTTGACGAATACCATTCAAATAAAATTTTGGTGAGAGACGATGAGATTTGTTTCGTGGTATAAAATTCAAACAGTAAAACAGAAACGGCTAAGTTATGGTAGTTTTCAAATTCAGAAAACTTAAATTTGAAAAGTCAGCATTTTTTCGGCACCTCTTAATGCATTTTTTTTGGAATTTATCGACAACTTGTGGCTTGGCCTACTCTGCGGATCCTGAAAGGGTTACTCCAAATAAGTACCCCTTTATCGTTTTTGTTGCGCCCACTTTAATCCACTTCTTTTCACAAGGATTATGCAAAGGGCCTTTATCTTAACAGCGAGATAACACAAGCGACTAACCACCAAGATACAAAGTTTTTCTGGCAACTAGCACTGCCTATGACTTTATGCCAATACAAAGCGTTTCCATTCACTTTTAAAGTATAGCCACGATCAGAAGTTACACTTTCTTTTGCTTCTCAATATGTTAGCGTAACTGGCTTCAGCATGCTTTCGACAGTTACCACCATTGCCAACTTACATTGGGTCATCAAAAAATAGTCGACCAAAGGTTTTGCTGACGTCATATCACCCAAAACCGGTCTAAAGTTAACCGATGAAAGTTCCAAACCATGACGCAATTTTTGTTAGTACAAGATCGTATTGCTGGCCACACAGGCCCGTAGCAAGATTTTTTTGCAGGAGGGTGCGGTCGGAGTCCCGAGACGGACCAATCAAAAGCCTAAAGCGCCAGACTCAATGGGTCCGGGCGTGTCCCACCAGGAACTTTGAAAATCGGGTTGTCCCAGAGTGAAAACCAATTCAAAAACTAGTAAAGTATTTGAACTTCAAAACCGATTCTTCAAAACTACTATACCATGCACTTTCTAATCTTGCTTTTTTTTTTAAAAATCACTCGCAAGTGTCTACACTTAGGTTCCAGGGATGTTGCTTGTTTGAATAGTTGGTTTTTAAACAAAAAAATGGCTTTCGCAGCCTGTAGAGATGTACTGGTGCAGTCCCTCTCTCCTCCCTACTGGGCTGTCACAGTATGTAATTAACTACCTCTGATAACCAGTGCTACAAAGACTTGTCCAGGGGAGCAACTCTATTCACTCGAGGCTTAGGGTACTGGTAGAAGAATTCTAACTGCAGTCATATCACATCAATGCACTAAATCAAGAAAATTTGGAAGTTTATTACACACATTGATGTTAACATGAACTTCTGTAACACTGCTTGAAACCTCACTGGTCACATCTTTCATCCATACACAAAGCAAAAGTTGCCATTAAATACAATGGGACAATGTTCAGCTTGTAACATGCAATTCTTGTTTCTGTACCTTGCAGAGTGCAAGTTCCATGATTATACCATTACTTCTTTGATAACTGATACTTTTTGACACTGTTGTACTTCTACTGCTCATATAATGCAGGACAAATGTAATATTGTATTGTCTGTATAAGTTTTGAATATAAATCAAGTTGTGCTCAGATCAATCCAACTGCAACTGCCATAGATGTTCAAGCCTCCAAGAATGTGTGGTCCTTGTCAATTTACTTAGACCTGGCACGCATCTTTCTCCTCTTACGCTTCAACCTTTTTAGGCACAAAAAGTAAGAATGAAGTTAAAGCTAAAACAATTGTTTGACTTTTAAATGCAGAGGTGCAAGCACTAAGTACCGACCATGCTGGGATAGTTGTTTTAGTATTTACCAAAAATGCACTTTACTTCCAAGGAAACAAAACAATGTTAACTTTTTTTTATTTTCGGCATGTACATTTAGACTACAGCCTTAAAACCAAATAGTCTGATATTGCAAGTTCAGATTTCTCCCCACAGAGCAGTACAGTGGCTTGTGCCACTCTGCACTTACTTCTGCACCGCTCTGCTCTTTTCTTTAAAAAATTAATAAAAGAAAGAAAATAACTAGGCCTTACAAAACTATCTCAAGAAACAAATTTAAACAGGGTTCTCCTTGATCAAACAATGCCATAAGCATTTTGATAGTCGTTAAGTTCAACAATGACTCCTGTATTAACTGGAGTAAATTCTGTGACACAAGAAGAGCAGCCAAAGCAAAACTCTGCTATGGAAGAACTCTGGAGTTAATACAACCAATCAGAGCTCTTAAAACAAAGAAGCTAAGTAAGTCAAAAAATAACGCTTAAACTCTTATCTTGCATTACTAGTAAACTAAAAATTCGAGAGTTTTAGGACGACTTTCAAGTGGTCTATTTTAGAGTACATAACAGATGCCAACTTTCATCACCATTAACGCAAATATTCAAAACTAAATGAAGTTGTAAACTTGATTCAAAATATCTAGAAACATAATTCTTAGTTAAAACTTTTATGCTAAAACTTTGATGGAAAAACCAAAGCTTTTTTCAGCAAATACCATGTGCTTTACGCAACGCATTTCGGCCATGCAAATAATCATGTAATTACAACTTCACTCTCCTGTCACTGTCTTCAACTAAAACAACAGCGGGAAATCTTCCACAAACTGCGACCCTAGTTAGTACAACTGTGTTCAAATGTAAAACCTTACTTTGCTACTATCGCCATTTTAAATTCAAAACTGATCATGCGAAGAACTTCAACAAAATTAAAGTAAACTGTGAAAGCAACTTAGTGTATTTTAGGAAAACAATGTTCTTACCTTCGCATACGCTTCTTTCTCCACTGTTCCGCGTAAAAGAAAACAAAGACAGAGTCAATTTAAGAGAAGGAACAAGAACAATCACATACAACAGCATCACTAAAGGCAAAGCAAAATTTTTAAAATAAACACTCACCTTATCCCTCATGACGCCAGGATTTAGTGTCCTAAAAGTTTCAATAAAGTAAATATTATCAATGTGAGTATCGATGGCTTCAAATAATGAAAATATTACTTCGATTTCGTAACCAAAATTTCAACCAACCTTGCTTGAACATGGACGACACGAAGAGAACGACGTAGGGCAAGTTCCCGGATCTATACAAACCCAGGGGCCTGAGCACTAGATGTCACAAAAACATCGCTTTCCCGTCAGATAAAGTCACAGGAAATTTTACTTAATGTTTTTATTGGAGTCTTTTTAAGGGCTTATAAAAATTGAATTGAAACGAAAGTAACTGAAGCAAAGCATGAATACGATTTGAAATACTCAAACTTTTCGTGTTTTTCAAAAAAAAAATTGCCATTCCCTCCCTCCCATAGTCTGATTTTGTGAGTTTCGTCAAAAGTTGGCAGGCAACCGTTTTGCGCGCTTTCGGATGTAATTTATACATCTCAGACGCAAGGTTGACCTCATTCAGAAGAATTTGATCAACTCGATACTGTGCTCTGTTGATTAAACAATAAACTTTGATCATGTCAAGGAATTCTAGTGGAGGTAAGTGTAGAATAACCTTGTAATTTTGATATATTTTCTGGAGTTTTTGAAACCATCGAGCAGCGGGACCAGGGACGCGCAAGGGAAGTGAGACACCACAGACTTGGTCCTTGTCCGGAAAAAACACGGCTATGATTCACCAGGCTTGACTACTGTGAATTATGTTTGAATCGAAAGTTTGGTTATGTTAGTACTTCTTCTAAAATTGAAAAATAAGTCTAAGGGCGAATTTGTTGCACGCACGAGCTACTCAGTTGATGCAGAACTTGCTCGTTTCTGTGGTTACTTCCATTTTTCGACAGCTGTAAAAGGCAAACTACCGTTTCAGCAATGATATTACAAACGCTTCGGTAACTTGATAAGTTGAATCGTTTAGGATGTTACTTGACTTGTTTTACTTTCTGCAACATTTTTTCTTAAAACACAAGGAAAAACATGTCATGTTTTTGAAAGTTGATCGTGGTATAACGTACTAACAGCTTGCAGGTCGTGAATGCTTGAAAATTAAAGTGCAAACTATAGTCTTACAGATGTTAAATCCTCAATAAGAAATAACTTAATTCGTATTTAACACACACTTGTGTTTGACAGTTAAAAGCGAATTGCAATGCAACATCTCTATAGTTTGTCATGGTGTCGTGATTTCAAGTTTTTCTGATTTACGACTTCATATCTTCGCTCTGCAATTTGTCGTGTTCAAAGCAAAGTATTAATTGCAAATTAACTGAATATTTTTTCTAGTTATTCAGATAACAGGGTCTTGAGTAGATGAAATAAAACCTATTAGCAGAATATCTCGGTGAAACTGTTGAATTAATATCCAAACGGAACGGCAAAAGAAAGCAGGAAATGCTACAGAAAAGGACTGTATAATAAAAAAATTAGACGTTTTTACAGTATAGAGATTCAGACCACATATTTATTAGATTTTATACTTTTGTTGAAAGTAGTTATTTTTTTTAGCAAATTGTGAAAAATCTTTAAATGAACATGACAAAAACTCGCTTTAAAACTACCAGATTTTGTTGTTTATCAGAACAGCAAGATCTTTATTTATACAAGGGATTTTTGTGACACAGCATGTAAAATGCATCTTAGTAATAACTCGTAAGTCAATACTTTGAGTCCCAGTTAGTTATATCAACATCAAAATTCTCCTTTTAACATAACTAATACAAACACAAGTTGTTAGTGAGATAGCGAGAGTTGATCAAACAAAGTGAACTACGAAGATGAAAAGTTAAAATCTCCCAAACTATGGAATTTAGTTGGGACAATTTACCAGTACAAGAAATATACTGAAAGGGTTTATGAAGCAAACATTTGAGAAAATTTCTTGATTTCATCTCCAAAATAGCACTACCGTATAGGAAAGATGAAACAATCAGCAGTATGATATTATAATTTACTTACTTACTTACTTATAGCCTGAAAGCACCTCACTGAAGCATAGCCATCAACCAAAGTTTTCCAGTCTTCCTCAAATTTGAGCCCTCTTCTCAAGCTCTCCCCAGTAATAACCATTGTCCCTCAATTCTGCTTCCACATTTCGTCTCCTTTCACTTTTGTCCATTTTGTGTTATTCTCATCCTTCTAGAGAAAGGCTCCTCCATCTCAACATCCATGCAATGTCTTCTGTCATTTGATGTTTTTGTAATCATGGAAAACCACTGAGCAGGGGATTAGCCCAACCAGCTGCACAAGAGCCACTTTAGCTAGCTCTTTTCAGGGTTATTCCAAACAGGCTTTTATGGTAAAGTGCTGTAACTGCCTGGGTAGAAGACTTCCCACCATCCTTTGCCCTGTTTGGCAATCCCAAACTTCCTTACATACATACTGCCTGTTTTTGCCTCCTGCAAATACTTTTTCCTAATTTGAAATCTGTCAATTCAGATTGGTATTCAGGTAGTACCATTATGCCAAGCCAACATGCTCCCCACTCAAGGGCCCCAGATATGTCTCAGATATCCTGTTTAACAGGGTCCAAAGAACAAGCTCAGTATATGCCTAAGCAGAGGCTTAGAGATGATTCATCAGAATTTGTTAGACTTGCAAAGGCAGGGGGACATAAAGGTTAGTACATTTACAGGAAAAAATAAAGTTTTAGAAGATCTAGAGTGGTATTGGGACACATGTATTAAAAACTACACAAAAATTCACTCATATCTTTGAAACAGCAAAAAAGTTGCATTGCCCAGTTTTTAAATCTGAAAAACCGATCATAGTTTTTTTTGCAGAAAATTGATTACTATCAATGCAAAGGACAACAAAACTAAAAATTCGTAGTTTTTTTGTGAAAAAATTTGAAAGTGCTCCAAAAAATAAATTATAGGTGAAACAGCAAAACCAAAAAATCTCAAATCCCCATTTTTAGAAACTGTTATAATTATAATTATAATTTAATGAATTTCATTAATGCTGCCTGGCAACTTTGTCTGCAGGAGTCCATACCTAGTTCTGCTTACACTAGCAAGAGAAACTTTGTGATAGTTTGTGGGATATTATTTAAGTTTGATATATAAAATCAAGAGTTTGAACAACTAACAGTTATAGCACTTCAGCTTTAATTCTTCTTACCTTAACATGATTTTAAGACAGTGCAAAAGGTCAGAAACCAAGGTTTCACAGATAACAGAATGTTAAACTGGCATTGCTGGTATTCAATCTCAGGTTATGAATTGTATTATCTAAAATGATAATATTTAAGGTGCAACCATGTTAATGGATATAACTTCTAGCATAAATAATATTAAGATTTGTTAGAAACGTTTGTAGTAGTAACTACTAATTCGAATATGAATTTCGAATACAAATTTCTAATGTACAACAATTTGTTACATTTGTATTAAGTGTCAACAATGGTATATTATATAGTAGAAAGAAGAAAAATAATCTTTCTCCCTAGCTCCCTGCTAATTAAATTAACAGTTATTCCAAGAGCGCACATTGGGTATCGGATAGTAAATTAAGCCAAAGTTTGAGTTAGCTATAAATCATCAGATATCCAACAAATGGGAATGGTATGATTGTTTTATTTGATTGAGTTTTGCAAACCTATTGATACTTGAAAATGACAGCTAACATTTATTCAGATCCATTTTTCAGCAACACTTCATGATCAGTTTCCATATATGGTCAAAATGGGCTGCTAACCCAGATTGAGTATTAAACCAATCAAAATGCTAGAAATGCTATAGTTTAATAATTCACAATATTCTTGCTCTATGTTACAGATCTTCTGCGCATTGAACCTAATGGCCCATCTGAGCAAGTCCAGTATGACAGACAATCTGACTGGTATTACCAAGAAGGAATTGACCCAACTGAATCTTTTAGTGGCAGAGGTAGGACAAGGCTCTAAGGTGCAGTGGTAGCATTTGTATCTCCCAATCCTGAGGTTGCTGATTCCATTCCCAGTCTCACTTGTCAAGGGTTGATTGTTTGGATGACCTTTTTTTGCTATATTATTTAATTTTATTAAATGTTTCTGGACTGCTGGGGGTAAACTGATCATTGTAAAGCATCTTCTTCGCATGGAAAAGGCACTCAATATGATTAATTTGTTTATGCATTGACTAAAAAGGCCAAAACATTCAGTGAACAAAATTCTCACTTCATTTATATTAAGGTGCATAGCTTGGCATTTATAAGAATTTAAAACTAGATTTAATTAATGGTACATGTTCTAGTTTACAAGTTAATAATAGAATTTACTGGCCATGGTAAAAGTTCTTGGGATTTTTTTTATCTTGCCTTGAGCAATTTTTTAAAAATTTTTGGCCCTGTAGGTCGCAAAATTTTATAAAAAATTTGGCTTAATCCGAAACTTGGGTGTTCACATAATCATTTCAGCCCCAATAGAATAACAACATCTAAAATGTGTACATTTCTTAAAAGTTCTCCAAAAAGGAAAATTTCAGGTTTTTTGAGGACTTTGAATGTTTTTGTGACACAAAAAAACCTCCAAAACTCCAACTATTTTTTTACTAAAAATTAATCATTGATTGAGCTGTTTTTTCTCTGAGCTTTTCAAATAACCTACCACACTGAGCATGTATGCATTGTTTAAGAATTGGCACTTGTTTACAAAACGAATACAGTACTTGTGGTTTATTATCATCACTGAGTAACACAGTTTTGCTCCCCAGATCTGCAAACACCTGATGAAGCCAAAGTGAAGAGGCCTACCAATAAATTGCGAGTTCGGGAGGAGGATTCTGATTATGTTAAACTTGCCAAGAAAGGAGGCCATTCAGGTATTTAAACAAACACTTTTCAAATGTATAAACTATTTTGGGTTGGCTGAAAAAAGTCTTGCTTGTTATAAACTAACTAATGGATATCATGCTTGGCTAACCAAAACATTTGTAAGAATTCTGTATATTAAAGTGCCTATGAATTTACACTTGTCTAACATTAATTGTTTTTGTTACCACTAAAAGCATTTTGAAACTAAAGAATTTTTGAAATCAGTCGTATTCTCAATTACACATTTGAAGTTCAAGTTTTGTTGGTTCACAACTGTTTTTTAAGGGGACTGGGTTATGACGTCATTCCCGACATCTCTATAGCAAACTACAGCAACATGGACATCGACACGAATGAATCAGAGATTTTCGATTCAGAAGCATATTCCAATTCCTCACACAGTTCTCGGTTGTTTTGTACCTTTGTGTTTAGAAAGATCTCAAATTTTCAATATTTTAAGTCTGAAATGATGTCACAACCCAGTTTCCGAAAATGCGGTCGTAAACCAAGATGTCTGAAAATGTTGCTAGCCTGAGCCACTGAAAAAAAAAACAATTTGACCAAATTCCGAAAAATTTTTTGCATAAGTACTTTAAATTGGATGTGCAATGATTTGATCCCAAAAAAAGTTGTTAGTGTTATTTGTGTATACACAATGTGGTAACACCGTGCAAGAGTTAAATGATTTTAATTCCTAGAGTTGAACTTGGTAATACTACTATGTCTATAAACAAACTACCCTTTCTTTACTTTGTTTAGTTTGCATTATTCCAGGAAAAGGGAAAAATGAAACTACTTTTGATGTATTAAGGGGGAAACAATGCTAGGTCATGGAAAATTGAGAAAAGTCATGGAAAAAATTATGGATTTTCAGAAAGTCAAAAGAGCACAAAACCTGATTTACAATAAAGTACGCTGCAATGTTTGCAGGTTCTGCTCCAGCTGTCAAAATAATTCAACAGATATTCCACTGGCTTTCAAATACATTGTACATTAGTAAAAGTAAACTTACTGTAAAGCCAGAACCACAATGACAAACCTTGACACTTGAACCATATTATATAGTATACATTGATTTAATCCTAGTTACCATAAAAACTGAAAAGAGCTCTACAAATCCCGAAATTGAATTTATAAATTGCTCCAGCCCATATGTTATGGAAAGTATTTCTCTTGCAATGCCAATTCACTGCCATTACGAGAGAAGCTCATTTCTTAAATAATGCCTTGAAAAATAATTTCTCCTACAATTCTCACACAAATGCTAACAGAGTTACCTTCAATCAGTGCAATTTAACTAAACATAAACTTTGAATTCGTAGTTCATGAATGAAATTGTTGCAACAAAAGCTTAGAGTTTGCAAATAAGTAAAAAAGTCAAAACTTTTCAACTTTTATGGCCCTTACACATTGGCGGTATCCAAGACTGTTGGACAATGATTTTAATATGGTTTGCAACATGCAATATGCGTGTGCACTAAGAGGAAAAGAAAAGGTTAACATCATTTGTACTTAGTTTCTTTTGAAATGTTTTGGTAAATACTATAAAAAACAACTCTCCCCCTCAGGGTCAGTTCCTAAGTGCTACATTATACCTTGATTCTTCAAGTGTTGGCATATATCCACTGCTATTCACCTCCCTTTCAGGGATAGTTGTAAACTATGAGCATTCATAGTAAATTTAGTTTTTGTAAAAACTGTTCAGTATGTTGTCGAGTAAGTACTTGCTAAGTAGTGATTTATGATATGCTTTCATCTATGCATAGTTTTATTTTTGAGTTTTTTTTTGTTTGTATTTAGATTTGCTGGTCATTGAAGAAAACAAGAGAAGCTCAGGGCCACAACAGTACCAGCGGTCAGCAGACTGGTATTATTTGGAAGATAACAAAGGTTGATTTTATTTTTGATTCAAAAAAATATTCAACGATCAAAATGTTAAAACTTCTCAACCTGAAGATGAATAAGCACTTAAAGCTTGACACGTGTCAGAAATACTTCTAGTTTTGCCGTTTTGTTATAATTTTATGATACAGGTGAATCAAAGACAAAAAATGAATTTTTTTTGTAGTTAAGACTTGTAGTAAGATTAAGGTGCTGCATTGGTGTTTAAAGAAACACTTAGTAAGAGTTTATTACACTGTCGTTCATATTATTACTATAGAACACTATTCAGGTGAAGAACTGCAGTTTTACAGTTTTTAACTTGTTTGGCAGTATTATGAAACACATTTTACCAATTAGTCTGTCAGACTATTGTTATAATACAGTTATCATAAATTTTGTAAGTGATTCCTGTTCAAACTTTTAAAAAAACCCTTAACTTTGGAACTGAATATATTTGTATAACAATTAGATATTAGATAATTAATATGTATTTATCTGAACTGCAACAAACAAGTTAAGTACCAACTAGGATTTCTTAACTTAAAGTACATTTGTATATTTATTTATTTCTAGGGAAAACAGCTCCATCTACCCACCATCGTCAAAGGTAAAACATTGATTTGTACACAGTACCAAATTTCTTCTCACATTAATTCATGACTTATTGTGCTTTAACTCGAATTATGCTCTGAGAAACTAAATATTTTAGGACATTCTTGTGACTGTACCCTAAGATTGTATTAACTAGATATTTTAGGGCAATCTGGTAAATGTCAGGTATACCTTAAAATGGTAAATAAATTCATAGACTAAGTACTTGGGGCATTCTGGTAAACATCCTGTTTCACTATAATACCATTATAGTGACATTCAAGGAAACAGAATACTTTAGGGCAACCTGGTAACTGTACCCTTAGTAGCACTGTCATTCATCAAACGGAGTACTGTAGAACAACCAGGTAAATTTACCCTTAGATCGCACAGCTGTCATTCATAGAAACAGAATACTTTAGGGCAACCTGGTAAATGTACAGTAGTAGATAGCATTGTCATTCATAGAAACAGAACACTTTAGGGCAACCTGGTAACTGTTCAGTAGTATGTAGCACTGTTATCATAGAAACTGAATACTTTAGGGCAACCTGGCAAATGTACAGTAGTAGATAGCAGTGTAATTCATAGAAACAAGATACTTTAGGGCAACCTGGTAACTGTACAGTAGTAGGTAGCATTGTCATTCATAGAAACAGAATACTTTAGAGCAATCTGGTGACTTCACTCTTAGATAGCACTGTTATTCATAGAAACGGAATACTTTAGGACAACCTGGTAACTGTACAGTATTAGGTAGCACTGTCATTCATAGAAACACAATACTTTAGGGGAACCTTGTAACTGTACAGTAGTAGGTAGCATTGTCATTCATAGAAACATAATACTTTAGGGAGCCTTGTAACTGTACAGTAGTAGGTAGCATTGTCATTCATAGAAACAGAATACTTTAAGGGAACCTGGTAACTGTTCAGTAGTAGGTAGCACTCTCATTCATAGAAACACAATACTTTAGGGCAACCTGGTAAAGTAGTAGGTAGCACTGTCTTATATAGAAACAAAATACTTTAGGGCAACCTGGTAACTGTACAGTAGTAGGTAGCATTGTCATTCATAGAAACAGAATACTTTAGAGTAATCTGGTGACTTCACTCTTAGATAGCATTGTTATTCATAGAAACGGAATACTTTAGGACAACCTGGTAACTGTACAGTATTAGGTAGCACTGTCATTCATAGAAACACAATACTTTAGGGGAACCTTGTAACTGTACAGTAGTAGGTAGCATTGTCATTCATAGAAACATAATACTTTAGGGAGCCTTGTAACTGTACAGTAGTAGGTAGCATTGTCATTCATAGAAACAGAATACTTTAAGGGAACCTGGTAACTGTTCAGTAGTAGGTAGCACTCTCATTCATAGAAACACAATACTTTAGGGCAACCTGGTAAAGTAGTAGGTAGCACTGTCTTATATAGAAACAAAATACTTTAGGGCAACCTGGTAACTGTACAGTAGTAGGTAGCATTGTCATTCATAGAAACAGAATACTTTAGAGTAATCTGGTGACTTCACTCTTAGATAGCATTGTTATTCTGGAAACGGAATACTTTAGGACAACCTGGTAACTGTACAGTATTAGGTAGCACTGTCATTCATAGAAACTGATTACTTTAGGTCAACCAGGTAACTTAACTCTTAGATAGAACTGTCATTCATAGAAACGGAAATTCTTTAGGGTAAGCTGGTAACTGTATCCTTAGATAGCACTACCTGTTATAGAAAGGGAATACTTTTGGGCTACCAGGCAATTTTACCTTTAGATAGTAGTGCTAATCATAAAAACTTAATTTTGGTAGTTGCATTATTAGTTAGTATTTATCGCTCAAAGAAACTAGAAACCTTAGGCTGTCCCTGCTACTCTACCCTTGAGTAATGTCTTTGAGAATAAGGAGTTCTTTTGTGGCAACTGTACCCTTTAGATGGCACTGTAACACCATTCATTGAATCAAAATACTTCAGTTCATAATCTTTTAATTGCATAATCTCTTGATGATATAAATGTCATCCATAAAAACTAAAAACCGTAGGGTATACAGCAGGTAACTTAATCCATAGACGGTGATGTCATTCACGGAAAATAAATCATCAAATTGCATCTTTTCTGAGACCTATTTCATGTTTTATTTGCAATGCAAAAATTTTTAATTATAGAGGAAAAGGGAGTTCTAACCCAACATTCAACAAGAATGATGCTGTGGACAGCAACACTCCCCAGAAGCAAAGCCGGTCCAGCTATACCTCCCAGCCCATCTGGTTAGGAGGATCAGGGCCTGAGATCAGCCATGTTCCTGGCAAGAGATTCATGAAGAAGGAGCAGCAAGAAGCACCATTTGCCCTTCATACAACTTCCAGTGCAACAAGGTGGGTATGTTTTGTCTAAGATAGAATATAAATTACGTAGTATTACATAAGCATTTAACAGTTATTCCAAGAAGGCCCATGGGATGTGAGTTGGTAAATACCTCTTAAAACGTTACTATTTTTAGCGGCTACTAAGTATTCCCTAAAATTAGCACTAAAATTAAGGCTCTACCCCCTATCTCCCCCCCCCCCTTACTCCCTCCTTTTAATAAAGAATTAGAAACAATTTAAAAACGAATTGATATCCATTTCAAAAATATCATGTTTACCTTGTTATTTTGTCCATACTCGATTCATCTTCCTGTGAAGCATTCTCTTTTCTGTCTTGGCATGATCTTTAATTAGTCTAAATTTATTTAAGTTTTTTAGCACCAATATTGTCTCTCGTTTGTCTTTTGATATAAAAAACTAAGGTAAGGTGTAGGAACTCGTTAGCTCCTATGCGCTGTTTCCTATGCCTTCCACGTTTGTGAAACTTGTTAATAGAAAATAAGTTTGTAATTTAAAGTGGTAAATAAAAAACTGTTACCCGTTATATGCTTGATTGCCGTTATGTTCCACGACTTTTACATAATCTACAACTACTAAAAATAGTAATCTTAAGGTAGCCAAAGAGGTGCATAGCGCAAATCCAACAAGTGCAAATGGAACAATTGATTTTGTTAATAAACTTACTCAGTTTTCCAAACCTATTAAAACTTGAAAATGACATAAAAAATTTATTCAAACCCGTATTGAGTGAGCCAGTCAGAATGCTGGTAACACAATGTTCAAATTGAATTTAAGTATCAAACCAAAATGATATTCCAATTGGTTTCAATAGCTGAATTGTTTTGGTAGTTGACAGCTGTTTTATCCACAACTCCAGTCATTCTCAAAACAGTGGATAACTGTGAAATGCTAAATCAGCAACTTCAAGTTTTATGACTGAAGAAACAACTTAAATACATAATGAGGCACAGAACCCTGACCAGACATATAATCATCCCGTTTTTCAGCATCTCTTATGGTAATTTAAAAAGTAGGTAATTGATTAAAGACTATATTTTCCTTTTACTTTATAGGATGGCAAGAAATCCTGACAAGATCTAAGAATATGTGTGTACAGCCTTTAATATAATTTTGTTACCAGGTATTACAGGTTATACAGTCGAGTATAACTGTTATGTGAAATGTACTCAGAAGTCTTTTGTTAGTTTACCACAGTTTTTGCCCAGTGCATGAATGAACGAAGAAGCTAGGTTACCTTGGTTTATGGACTACAACCTGTTAAATATTATATTTTTTAAAATTTTTAAACAATTCCAACTTTTACTAGTTGCAAAATTTAATTTTAATTTACTTTTTTCATAATGTTCCACTGTGTGGTTTGCTGGGAGTTCAGGGTGTTTGATAACCGATTGAATCTCTAGACTAGAAGTTAGACGGCTTCAAAAAATTATTCTGGTTTATCAAGGTTTTCCCCAAGTTCTGTTAGGGCAAACGCTTGTTTTTCTTTTGTTTTAATTCTTTTGTGGAAAACCGAGTCAGTTTGGGAGAAAATCTACAACACTTAACTAAGTTATTCTTTGGTCTATACTACAATACAATTGTGTATGTTTTAAATGTACTCTTTGATGAGCATTATGCTCTGCATCTCTTACGTGTTCTAGAATCCAAAAATCTATGTTGCTTTAGGGATGTTAATTGATTAAGCAAGTGTTACAGTATTGTCTTGAGGCAATCCAATGAATTTGGCACATATAAAGAGAGTCAAGTGTTGCAATATGCCACCAGCTGAATTGTTTTTACTTTTTGTTTTGCGACAAGGAAAAATTTCTAAACGTTATTAAACATCGTTTATTTAATTTTTTTTTAGCTTAAAAAAGAAAAAGTCAATTGGCTGGCAAAAATAATTGCCCACGCTGATGATAAACCAATTTTTTTTTTAAAATGGTCTTATAAGTTATTTGTAGCAGACTCCAAATTTAGCATTTTTATCGAGCGTGTCACCATTTTTAGCTTGTTTCACACACTCTTGTTAGTTTGGAGCGTTTGTTTGGGCCAGTTCCAACTATTTCGGATTAAGATAAAAGTTTAAATTTCTTCCAGATTGTAAGGGTGATGAAATATCTATATCAAGTCTATGATTCAAAAGTGTTTAATCAACGGCCTATGTTTTATTCGCAATTTCGTAGGAAAAAAAGTCTTCCAATTGGACAAAACGTTTATTCCATGTATTTCTGTTCTGGAAAAGGCCCCCAAAAACGGACCCTTATTATGATGTGTTAAACAAAATTTAATATAATTTTTAATCAAAACTATATACATTTGTAAAATCTTTACTTTACAGTTCAAAGAATCAGTTCTGTTTATACTTGTGTTAATTTTGTTGTATTTGGAAATGCCATATTCATGTTTTAAAATGTCTTAGGTTTAATTTACCCTCCCCATCAGGGGAATACCATAACATAGTGCAATTAGACTTGCATAACTTGATTTTTAAAGAATGAATTGTTTAGATAACATTTTTTATTTGAGTTTCGTACATGTATATACAGTATTTTTCTGTTACATTTTTTTCGAAAGAAAGTAACAGTTTAGCTACGAATCAAACATATTCTCACAAGGCATGAACTTATCATATTGTTTAATTTAACTTTTATAATCACAAATTATTATTTGTTACCGATTTAGATATATTTTTATTTTCTTTCAAGTTATACTTTTTATTCAGATCGGCCGATGAATCTGTATATATGCAGGTGCTACTGATGGCAGGAGTATTTGAACTCAAGCTTACTGAATTTATGTAAATTGTATACATGTACAGTTTTAGAGTTAATATAATTTATACGTTGTTTTTATTAATATATTGCTGACTTATTCATCTTGTAAAGTTGTTAGAAGAGACATTCAGTTCTAAGTTATTAAAGGCTTTAAATGTTCATTTGTATCCCTTAATTGGTTCTATTTTAATCATAATAACTTGTTTTTTAGTGTCCCATCAAATTCATCTGGGTTAAACCGAAGTATGGTTTTCATTGGCAATCAAAAAAGTTATATTTATATATATATATATAAATACCTTTGAAAAAAGAAGTTTTTTATTTCGTCTTATATAGAAACACACATCAATTCTTAGTTCGTGAAGAAAGTGCTCAGAGAAAAACTCGCTGCAGGTGAGTTTTTCTCTCACTTCTTGAGTGAAATAAAAAATCTGAGTTTTCGATTTTACTGAACAGCTCAAGTAAGCAAGCGTGGAACAGAAACCAATAGTCCACTTCACAATTCCTGAAAAGTAACGAAGCTTCTACATGAAACTGAGGCGGAGGTTGTCCTGGGACAGTTAGAGAAGTCGAAATACTAGGCATGCTAATAAGTTTCTTTTTTGTGATAATTATTTCCACTTAAGTCTCTAACTACGCCAAGACAACCTTTGCCTTGGTTTCATGTAGAAGCTTCGCTACCTTCAGGGTTCGTCCGCTTTTCTCAAAGCAAAATTTAAGGACTTTTTTAGGACATTTTAAGGTAAGATTATTGGTTTTTGAGGACCTAAGCCATGGGACATCAACCACCAGAACTGACCTAAAACACGACTTTTTACGATGTTGATTTTCCTTGACGCAGTTATACAGTTATAGGAACGTTTTAGTTGTTGTTATTCACGGACCTGACACTAAAGTCTATAGAACTGCAAAGGTTTGGTTTGGCATTTAACATAAGCAGAACTATTACTGTGCACTTTTTATGACAACATATCAGTGTAGTCTTCATTCAAACTCAACAAACTGTATGATACATGCTTCTCGAAGCATCACATGATGATGGATTAAAAAAAGCAATGTGAAAAAGCAAAAATTTAAGGACTTTTTAAGGACCATGACTGATTTTCGTAAAATTTAAGGACTTCTGAGAGCCTCAAATTTTGGAAAGTGAAAGTTAAGGACTTTTAAGGTTTTTGAGGCCCGGACGAACCCTGTACCTTTCTGGAACCATGAAATGGACTAATGTGGAATTGCATACAATAAATTGTTGTTTAAATTAAATTTCTTTTATAAAATACGCCACACAAACAGCCGATAAATCCTTGTGATGATGTATGCAGAGACAACCTATAGAGTGCATCACTAAGCCAATCAGAAAGTACATTACATTTGCTTTATTTCGAATTGTTAAATGATTTATATATGTGAAGTCAAGCAGGTTATATCTTAAACGACACTTGATTTGTATCTAGTAAATGTTTCGCATTTTTTCTTTTGTATTCATTGGCAAACTGCAACGAAGACAATGAAAGTCAGTGACTTGTGTAAGTAACTTTGGTAAACGAAGTACATTTTTTGAGCCAGACCGAAAAAGCTTGGTCAAACCAGTTCTCGTGCTCAGGTTCTCCTCCATCATTTCGGAACTACGAGGGACACCTGACTGATTTCTGGCAAAACCTTTCTGCTCGTTAGTTGTCTGTAAACTGCGACGAGACCCACGCCAGGCCCCACTTAAGGTTCGTCAACATGAACTTCAACGCCTTCGTCCATTGTTCTTCTGAGTTGAACTGAATTCTGTGCGATTTAAAATTGCAAAAGTTTGTGGCAAAATAAAGGTAAATACAACAAAATTTATATAAACTGAAGTTTTCAGTTCTTATAGAAACAACCGTGTTTTGGTTCACGCCCAAAGAAAGATTCTAATCTTTTAAGTTTTTCATCAACTTGCTACGTTTACTTCCATAAAGGACAAAGGTAGCAAGATAAAACGTCAAAGGATGGTTTAAAACAACACAGCATGGTAAATAACAAAATCTAATAAGATGAAGATTGAAACATGCAGACAAATATCAATTAAAGATATATTAAGATGAAAAGTTTTTAAAAGGAATACTTTTCATGACGTTTATGGAGTGAAAAGGGCGTTTATAAACTTATGCGGCGTCGTTTGAATAGACAGAAAGTTTTGTATTACAAAGTTACAGCTTTCAGTTTTCGCGCGCTCTGATTGATTCCTCAACATCCTTGTTTATTCACTGTTCGGGCCGGAAGACAAAGTGACGACACGTTTCAAAATACTAACAGCCAACGGAGTTTTAGCAACAAAACAATGAAGAAGCACTGTGTGCGTGTTTACTAGTTAAAAGAAAGAAAACTTTTTCTGTTGAATTTGGAACAATTTCGTGAAAAATGACAAACAGCGCGCCCTTCGCTAAAGACAACTGTATAAAAAAAGAAATTTTTTGTTTGCGAGATAAAGCAGCACGTTTTTCCATATGATTTGGCATTAATATTGCATATCTCCTCAGGGCCCGCGATAATAGTCGTTAGGTGTATGCGTATCTCGACGTTTCGTGTCTGCATAAATAACCGCTGTTCATCTCCTCTTTCCGATGATAACAACAATAAACAGTTTTAGGGAAGCCTCATATATCGATTTTGCCAACAAGAAACGTCAATTTTACGTTTGGGGGTAGGTTGGCGGAAGTGATGATCCTCTGTGACATGTCGTGTGAAAATGTTTTTGTTACAAAGTTCTAGACTTTGGAAACATCATGGAAAGGGATATGAAACAATTCTTACCTTATATTCATTGGTCAGTTCCTTCTGTTTTTCACAAAATTTACGTTGTTTATATAGTAGTTTGGGACCAGACAAGAACGTTTTCTATGTCATCCTTAAAGTTTTATACAATGCTTTCGGAGCACAAAAATGTCGATTAATATATTTGACGTTTCTTAGTGGAGGTGGGGGGTTTCGAGAGAAACGTTGTTGACGTTTCTGGTTGGCAAAATCGATATGCGAGGCCTCCCTTAACGGAAATTCAATGGCATATTTCTCAATAATTATGCCGAATTCTTTTACGACCTACTTTTCATCTAATGCACCCAGTACACGAAAATTTACACATTCAATATGTTATGCAAAAGTGCAAAAGCTATACACATGTTTTTCTATAAGTCAGTTGTTGAATTCTTAAGGGTTTTAATACTTTGACGCATTTTTATTCATTTTTCTCATGTCGCGGCAGAATAACAAAACCTTGATGGCTTTTCATAACTTCAGATTCATTGGGTTCTATTATATACCCGGAAAGATACATGCACATTTCAAAGAAGGGTTATTTGTAAGGAAAAAATCTGGTCATAGCCTCAAAAAATTTGTTTCAACTGTTGCGGCTAATTTCGGAAAGCCGTTTCAAAGCCCTTGTCAAAATATCTGCAGAATTATATAATCATTTCAAGACAAACTCAACTCTTTTTGCTTATTTAATGTTAAAAGATATTTACTTTTGATAATAACTAGTTTTTGTTCTCAGAAAAGTAATTTTCAAGAAAGATATGTTAGATGGCAGTTCTCTAAATCTACTGGCGTTGTTTACAATTGTGAAATCTGATCTTTTGGTACACATCAACAAAATCGTGGAACATTAAAAAACAATACATAATACTCGATTTATTAATAAACTAAAGTAAAACTTTCTTACTTTATAGAAAAGGCTCCACCCGAACCACTAGAATCGTAGATTTTCCCTTTCTCCATTCTGAAAAAGAATCATAACATAAATAATATTTGATTTAAGATCTTTCCAAAAATTCAACGCACGGACTCTTTATGCTTCAAACATGGTCTCTACCGAATTTTACAACTTTGTGAAAGTGTTTGCGTTTGACACCTGTTTTTACAACACCTTAAGAGGGTTCAGAAAATTCTGGTGATTTGACTTGGCGTTTTCTCGACCCTTTGCGCTTCTCTGCCCAAGCAAACTCGTTTAGAGTCGATAAGAACTAAGTATAGTGTGTGTTTTAGTATTTAGTTTGCGCAAAAATCTTGCCAAACAACACAAAATTAGTCAAATACTCCCCAATAAATAGTTTCTTGTAAAAAAAAGACGGTTTGAAGTGTTCGACAACCCAAATTCCAACAGAAAATAGATCTTACAAGCTAGTCTCGTAACTAAGGCACGCGCAAATATTATCAAAACAGATTCACACGATTTTACATTTTTAAATGATATAAAAGTTTCTGATTTGAATAACTAAACTACAGAGTAATTTATTCGTGTTTTTGGTGTGCAAAAAGGGGGTTTGAATGTCAAGAACATTATCATTTTTGACAAAAATTTGATTTTAGCAAAATTCGAAAACTTCTTTCTTTGCCATTTCATTATTGCGTCATAATCCCAGAACAAGAAATTTCCTTGTCACGTGAGCATGAAGGCACTTAATCAAAAGCAATCATTCAATTAGTTACAGTGATATCATCAAATTAATGAAACAATTAGCCCGAAGGTATAAATATCGAGGACTAATTGAGCCCACGACACTTTCATCAGCCAACGCTAAAAGAAGTTGCTACAAATTCAGTCTTCAAAAATTAACACAATGGCAAAAGCTCGACGTGCAAGACGGGGTTCGAAAAAATCAGCCAAGAAAGGAATGAAGAGACGCACTAAGCGCCGCGGAATGAAGAGCGTTCAGGTTTATCGCGCCATCGCCGCCCTTAAAAGCCGCAACGGCTCCACCGCCAAAGAAATCTTGGCTTATCTGAAACGAACTGGCCAGGCGGGAACTCCAATCCTCGTCAGGCTGGCTCTTGTCCGTGGAGTTAAAAAGGGCATCCTAAGGAAGACCAGAACCGGTTTTAAACTCGCAGGCAAAGTCAAGAAAGCTGCAAAGAGATCTGCACGACACAAGGGCCGCAAGTCCAGAAGAAAGACACGAAAATCCACCAAGGGACGCAAGGCTCGTAAAGGTCGCAAAGGTCGCAAGCGCCGATCTGTAAAGAAGATGACAAAGAAAGCAGCCAAAAAAGGCCGCGCTCGTCGCAGGGCCGCCAGACGGGCAAGACGCGCCGGTAAAAGGCGAACACGGAAGGTTATGCGCAGACGACGCGCAGCACGCCGCAGAGTCGGAAAGAAAGCTCGCCGTGCCGGCCGTCGCAGGCGACGTTAAAAAACGAACATTTCAAAGGAAAAGAAAAAAAACCCACTTTCTTCCTTTAACTCATATCTTTTTTGAGAAATATTAAAAAATAAAAGATTTGTTGAAATCATTCAAATGTGTCTGTTCATTGTAGTGGGAAATTGGGGGAGGGGGG
>JAOBAT010071880.1:0-21673 GCA_026413305.1 Hydrozoanthus tunicans | reverse complement strand
TGAATTCCTACTAGGCGAAAAAGGAAAGAAAGTTGTTCTGAACGGGTGGAAAGCCGCGGGGATCACTGAGGCATTAATAAAACAATCCAGAATACAACGCAGAGTTTCCCCACTAGATCCATTTGAGCAATCCTAAAAGTTAACAACTGCAAACGCTTCCTTTTTTTCATGGGACATATGTATGTCGAGATTTGTAAGTGCAGAGATGTAAATCGCAAGTTTGAAGAAATCGAAGTAAATAAAGCATGTCGTAAAAATTCGCGTTAATTTAATGCATGTAAACCTAATTTTTGTAAAATTCGCATTAATTAAGTGAAACATTGATTTTCGTCGCGTTGTCAACGTGCATTGTTAATTTCCTATAATAAGGTATCTGCGAACTTTAGTCAAGAAGCAATTTTTTAAAAAGAATGTATAAATTATTTGCAATAGGTTTTCATCATAAGTAAAAGCAGAAATAATTGATTTCTGAGTCTTGTGAATCATTATTTCTTCATCCGTTATATGCACGTCTCAAATCATTTGATCGTATAAATAGGTGTTCTTCACCTTTTCTCACCCTCAGCATGTTCTTAATATGTTTTTAATTTTTGGCGATTAGTTTAGCCTCATGTTCTTATAAAAAAAGGTTCTTATTAAAAAAAAGAGTGTAATGACAGCTTTTTTCAAATACAACTGAGGCCTCTGAGCGACTCATATTGTGTCACCATTGATGCCTTCATTGTGGAACCCTTCAGAAACGAGTCAAGTTCATTTTCAATGTGAAACTAGCAAAATAAAGTCGATGTAACCAATTTGGCATTCTGTGGTTATCCATGCTCTAACATTAATTCAGAACTTTTAAAATTTCATCTGGAAACTATCAATAACTGTGAAATGGAGCTTTTCGCTTTGGCTGGTTCTTTTCATGTTCGCAATTCTCAGCAAACTGAATGGAATCTCACCAGTTTTTTTTCGTGAAATTTGTTCTGCCATGAATTAAGAGGCATGTACAAAACACATGTATACTTAATGTATTTCTATGATTTATAGAGTATAAACAACTTCTGAGCGATAGCTAGAGGTCCCTTCTTCCATTATAGGCAATAAGTATTTGGCGGTTCAATATTATTACTAAAGTTGAATAAAGCCCACCGCACACTTGTGCGATAGCATGCAATTTTCGTCGCATGCAATTACTTCTGTGTGCGGGGGCCTGCGATGCAATTTCTATCGCATGCAATATTGATCGCATCAAGGATCAAACATGTTTGATTTCCTTAAAAGTGAGTGCACCTTGTCGGAGGTGGTTATTGCATCTTCTCGCAAACGTGTGCGGTGAATGTGCGACAACAATTTCGATTGCATGCAACGAAAATTGCACAAGTGTGCGGTGGGCTTAACAGTCAGTGAGTTTTGCGGATCCCAAACAAATTGTACATACATACCATTATCCTTGAAGTTTTCCTTGGTTTAACGCTTTGGGTACGAAAAACAGCTCAAGTCAAGCTGGAATTATATGTTTTGCTTAATTAGAGTTTACCAGCCCAGAAAATCAGGTTGTAATTTTAATTTGATTTTTCTAGTTATAGAAAGGCCCATATTCCGTTTTTTAATCGATTTGAGTAATTAGCTTTAAATATCTCTCGATATCAGTTTCCATATCTTCTGACTTCCTAATTACTGCCAAGTTGACGGTTCATGACGACATATGTCATATCAAAGTACTAATTTTGGGGGACTAAGAGAATCAGGTTTACTGAAGAAGAATTAACCGTTTTACCTGCAACGATTGACAATGTCACAGATTTAGCTCGAACGCCCTTACTTGCTTAATACAGTTTACTAATTAGGTGACATGAGCTGAATACAGTTGATAGATCATGATTAAGTTGTTTACAACAAGTAAATTTTGGTGATTAGTTGAACACGTAAGATTCCATGATTGCGAATGAATAGAAATCATTAGAGCCGAAGGGGAAGCCGGCAATGGCGTAGACAATCCTCTGACAGCTCAGGTACATGTACGCGACGAAAACAGATCCGTTGCACAAATCGAACTCAATGTTTTCATGAAGTTATGACTATGTTAACGCATGAGCTTCCAGGTGCTTTTTCTATTTAAAATTAGTAGCACCTTTCACTAAGTGCCAACGAGCAAGAGAAAAAAAGAAATATTTAGGACTAAGGGGAAATAAAACGTTGCAGCATGCGCTAAACTGAAACTACACGCTTTTTTTTGTAAGAACCAGTAAACTTTTCCGAGGCTCATTGTTCTTAATTTTTCGGCGATTTGAGCCTCAAATTGTTCTTGTTTCTAAGTGTGGTTTAAATCGAATAAAAACTAAACCTAAGGTATTATAATACATGAATTGGAAAACAAATTGTGAGGACTAACTTCGGGGCAAGTATATATACGCGTACTGCGAATAATTTGAAGCAATGACTGATTTATAAAAGAGAGAAACTGCAAATCGTTTCTGTGTTGCTATAAATCAAATGTCAAAGCTCGGTAAAGTTTCGAAACAGCTATCAAGCCCGAGCCTCAGCTTAGTTGTTCTTAATTTGTTCTCAAGTTTTGTCCAATCTGAGCCCGTTATTCTTATAAAGTTGTTCTTATGAAAAAAGCGTGAATACTGTTGAATCCTGATTTCTTAACCCTCAGATTTTTTAATTTCATATTTTTCATTCATCGTTGGACAATAAAAATTCTGCTTTTTAAACTAGTAATCAATTTTGCCCGATTGAAAAAATATAATTGGGACAACTTCCTTCCTTTATTTTCAAAAGTCCAAAAAGAATGATTCGTTTCTGTCAACGCATTTGTTGTACACAGGTTGTACTACGTTTGGTTGACAAAAAATTCTATTGTTTTCTTATGTTACACGTAAAAAGAGATTGGTTCTCAATCTTTCTCCACGCACAGCTCTTTAAAGATGCCGTCCTTTTTTCCTCGGTTTGTACTCGTGGGCAGTGATAAACAAGGTAACTTACCTGCTTGTCACTTAAAATCTCCGATTTGGATTATGTCCGGACGCACTTACATTTATCATCGAGATCACAAGCTGAGATAAAATTGTGAAGTCTTTTTATATGAACTATAGTCCTTTGCATGAAATCTAACTCAGTGGTTTTTGTAAGAACGTCTAATTTTCGACTGAGGTTAGATATTCTTGATTTGAGAATGTCATTCTAAAAAAGTTTTGGACTGTTCTACTGATCTGGATGGATGGCCGTTAGACACATCGTCAAAAATTTGAAGCAGTTCTGGCTCAGCCCGCAGTATTGAACAATGGTCAGCGGTATGCTCGTACAAAAGAATCGCCTTCTAACTAGTAGCTAGGCGAGTTATTCATCGTGAATACAGTGACCAAAGTAAATAATAAGTATCGAGACTATCTGCCGCAAGGGTTCCATCTAAAAATTTAAAAAAATCGTGATTTTTCCGCCATTTCTTCCATTTCAAATCAAAACTCGCCGACAGATACAGCACGAAATATTTGAAATGGAGAATCAAAAAGGAAATGATAGATAGAAGAAAGAAAGGAATGACGGCGAGAGACAAGATACAAGAAAGAGAAGAGGAAAAGGTTTGTTAGTTAAACCAACACAAATTATCCCAAGACATAATAGGGTTCGTTTGTGGGCAAAAGATAGAGTTGAGGAAGGGAAATGAGGAAACAAAAAGGGATAGACTGTTAAGGGGAGGGGGTTGAATTAGAAGGGATCGGGAAGCACCTGGGACCAGGGCGGGGCGGGGGTACTTTGGGGTGAAGATGTTTGGGTTGCTCGGCGGGAAATATGAAAAAATACCCTAAAAAAAATTTTCGATCCCAAAATATACCAGCACTGCACCGATTTTGATAATAAACAGGAGAAAACTGCAGAAAGTCATGCTAGTTTTGTTTTTGTATCCCTCAAAATATCGTTGTAATAAAATAACTTTGCTATCTCTCTGAAAACCCCTTAAAAAATGCCAATGCGGGTTGCGGCCCCTAAACTGATCACGAGCACCCCTAAAATCATATCAACATAGGAAGAAATCCCCGGATGAGCAGTTTGGCGGGCGGATGGACAGGAAAGTAGCGAAGAAAGTTAGGATTTGCAGCAACGATCGAATACCAAGGGTACGTTAACGTCTTTTTCTTATCATTGACGAGAAAATGCTCGATTTTGTCTCTCGTCCAAAAAGAGAAGATGTTAGTGAGCCCTTAGTGAATACAGAATGCATTTCGAGTTGAAGAATGAGCTATAAACAATATGTTCAAAAGTACCATTGTAACTTCTTCAAATGGAACAAAAAACAGCCTCAAAACGTACTCGATGTACTGCATTTTAATAGTAATTGTACACGTAATGCTTCACAAAATATTTATCAACTGGTTAAATGAACAGTTGCCAAAAACTGTATCTTCGCTAAAACAAAAACTTTGAAGAAGTGAACTTACTTCCAATGTATATTATTTGATCAAGTTATGTGCAAGTAATAGTAGCCTACAATCATTTAACTGTATAAACATCGAAACTATGAATATACAATGGATTACAATGCTTTCCGGAATCTGACTGAAATTATGGCTATACAGGGACGCAAACAAGTTTATGAATGTGTAACAACTCACCTTAAAACATTATAACAGAAACAAAGTTGAAACGCTAGTGAAAAATAAATAAGAAAGTGAAGTGTGGTGCAAGACACGAGTCTTATAGGTCCCGGCCCAGTATCACCGAAATTAAGCAATTGAGTCAAAATACTTCCTACTTTGCCGTCCGCAAACTGAACATTTTTGTGTTCCATCTGCGATATTCAATGCCATATCAGCTTCCTTAGGGGTCCAACAAATCTTCGTTATACCTTTCTTACACAGACTCGAGGTCTTTGATCGCGTCTTTTGTTGGTTACTGAAGTATAATAGCAAAGCTGGGCAAAATACCTGAGGCCAAAATACTTGGGCCAACCACTGTAATAGGGCAACAGTGTGGCTTTGTAATTCACTTCATGCCAACATTTTCTGAATTTTGTGCTGAAGACTAAACCTACGACAACACAATAACATATAAATTGCCATGATTGATATGAAAGGGAGTGAAGCAACATCAAAAAACGTTGAGGCTTGGAACAACGGATTAAATTTAAGATAGCACAAGATCAGATTCTTGAATAATGTCAACGGCTTCAACGTGGATTCTTGACTGATGGTTTAAGTCCAAGACGTGAAGCTGAAGAACATATGCCGCTTTTGCTAGCAATACACGGTCATGAATCTATAACAATCATGAGGGGAAAAAACTGAAAAAATGTATTAAGTAATACTATACCTCTTGCATGAGTAACGAATAACATGTAACATGAATCTTCAAATGAATTACATGATCATTTCAATCGTGTTCAATTTGATAATTAATAAATATAACTTAAGAAGATCTGTACAAGTATCATTTTCTAATGGGGCCTAGAAAACAGCCAGTTATCTTCGTTTGTCTGTCTTCTTGGTATGTCTGCCTTTAGGGGACTGACTTGAACTCTTGGTATGTTGCATGTAGCTAGGAATGCTTTTGCTGGAGGAAGAGAATGTTTCCTTCGTGCGGACGGGACTGTGCGACTCTCTCGTAGACGGAGGCTGTTCTTTATTGTTTGATGCTGACAAATGTCTGGGGGAGCTGGCATTCTACAATATCAAGAAACAGGCGTGACGTCCAAAATCATAACAGTCTTACCTAGTTTTTAAAGGGCTAACGGTAAAAAAAAAAAAAAAAACTTTACAAAACTGCAGAGTGTGCGATTTTCAAAGTATTATGCTCAGCTTGCGAAGTAGTAGATATTGACGCTGAAACAATTTGGCGGACGGAAGTCCGTTTCGGATAACGATATCGAAAATATTACAGAAAATATCATTCCTCAACACACCAAGAAGGCAACAAAGTTTGATTTGAAAGTATTTCAAGGTCAGTAAGGTTTATTTTTACATTTGTTGATGTTAATTCAGCTGCTCATGCGTGAGTTTCGTCGCGCTCTTCCTTCAATTAATAAACACATTTTTTCTTACAAACCTCTCTTTTGTC
This sequence comes from Hydrozoanthus tunicans, assembly GCA_026413305.1. Classification (NCBI taxonomy): domain Eukaryota; kingdom Metazoa; phylum Cnidaria; class Anthozoa; order Zoantharia; family Hydrozoanthidae; genus Hydrozoanthus; species Hydrozoanthus tunicans. The sequence continues at coordinate 15,631 of JAOBAT010071880.1, read as the reverse complement.
TTAAAAGGAAATTTCCACAGATCAGTTGCCTCGCTGGTACATACTAAAACACTTACCCTATTTCAATTTCGGTGGAAAGTGGCCCAATGTATATCTAAAGATATTCTGCCACTATCCACCTCAAGAGGTGGACATTATCTACCGAAGACCGTAGCGAAAAAGACGGCAACGGGTATACTTGCCCGTAATTACCAGCTCATAAACATCTTCAATTACCCACAACACCGCATAGGGAACATCTGCAACCAACTAAATCTAAAAAGAAAGCGGTCACTAATAACACAATACATACCGATAATTTCTTGTATGGCTGTGTCGTTTTCTTGCCTGCGGAACTGCTACCCTTGGCTGAGTTAACAGGACTCTTTTTTTCTCCATCCTAAGTTGAAGAGAATAGTTAGGGTTACCTCTCAACCATTTCCTTGTTTTCTATCTACATTAACCCAGATCACGAGGACCTAAAGATTATACTTAATTTAGTTTATAGTGTTCGCTATACTCTTGGGTAGTCCCCAAGTCTAACAGGTGTTATATAAACCAATTTGGAACTCCACAGCACCTTTTCCTCAGTTTTTTTAAGACCCAGACCGAAGGTTCAGCACGGGGAATCGAACCCGGGCCTCCCGCACGACAGACCAGCGCCTTACCAACTGGGCTAACCAGGCGGCGAAGAAGCATTTTTTTTGTAGTTCTTGGAAGTTATCTACACAAAATTTCATGGCAACATTTTCATGTATATCTCTAATGAGAAGAAACCGCACTGCTGGTACTCACCCCCTCCCCTTAAAACAATTCTTGAATGGATCGATAGATACTAAAATGAGTCTTGCGAGTTTAACTCATTCAGTTCTCTTTAATTATCACCAAAGCTTCAAACAAGATTTCGATGCCTATCAAGCAACTGTTTTGGAATCCGTTAAACCAGAAATGCCTTGCAGCACAAGGCCAGACATATAGTACTGTAGGGTATACAAACCTCTTTAGTGCTTTCTGTAATCTCCTCAGAGGTCGCTATATTATTGTTATCAACATTGTTTGCTTCAGACTCCTATGGACAGAAAACCTGGTTAACTTTTATATACAAGGCAGATTTCAGTTTTTATGAGTTATCAGAAAAAAGTGTATTTTCCTTGACATTTCATGGCTGACGCTCACATTCCTAGTAAGCCTTACACTAAAGGCCCTGATACACGAGGCAATTTTTTCAGCAACTTGCAACGCAACGCCGTAGCGTTGCAAGTTGCGGAGAAAATTTCGCGTGTAACATCCCTCTCTGCAACTTGCTACGCAACGAAAAATTGCGAAGCAAGTTGCAGAGAAAGTTGAACCATCTTCTACTTTTCGCAAAATTGCGAAGCCAGTTGCAGCGTGTAACATATGCTTTGCAACCTGCTTCGCAACAAACTGTCGCTATCAATGCAAAAAAGCCAATCATTTTAACTGGGAGAAACCGCTGATGTGTCGTTTTATCGCAGGCAACGAACGAAATCATTGCGTCGACTGTCCGTCTGTCTGTCTGTCTGTCCGTCTGTCTGTATGTCCGTCCGTCTGTATGTCCGTCTGTTCATCTGTCTGTCTGTCAACAACAAACACTCGGAAACATTGAATCAACCTGTCGTTGCTCTTCTCTGAATATTTTCATCAGCTCCAACACATTTGACGTTCCTGACGAAGAGGCGTCCCCCTGATTGTGCAAAAAAATCAAAATAAAAAAGTGCGTAAACTACTATTTAGATACTTGTCAACACAACTGTGTGAAAAGATTAGTATATCTTTCCACACGACAAGTTTAATTGTCCATTTCCACAGAAACTTTGACATGTTACGTTGACTAGTATTTATTTGAAAAGAAAGTCAGAGCTTACAACAACAATAACAACTTATTTAGTCTTGTTTAGTTAGGTAAGGGTTTTTTTGTACAGACTTACAGAACAGTTTTTAATAATTGAGGAACAAGGCTACTTAAAAATAGCATAAGCTAGTCGGGTTAAGTAGCTAAAAAGTTTTGTTGAAGAGTCCTACCGTAATCCATGGATGATTTAAAACCTCCTTAGCCGTTCGTCTGTGGGCTGGGTCTACTTTCAACATGCCAAGTAGTAAATCCTTAGCTAAAGACAGAAGGTGTATATCTCAGCATGTGCACAACCAAATTGGTGTCGTTTGTCAGGAATTCAGTTTCTTCAAACAAGAATAAGTATATAACAAGAGTTCATTGACGTCTTTTTCTTCTTTAGACGTTAATGAACCCTTTGTATATAATAAATCTAGAAATAATATTTATAACTGCGTCCTGTGTATTCATTGCCATAAGCTTATGGACACAGCTTTAGGGTAATAATTCGCTTTGTAGATATATCTAACGAGTTCTACTATCTGAATCTGGTTTATGGGGAGCCTCCCATTTAGAGCTTCAAATTTCTAACAAGCTCCCTCTTTGTAAATCCTTCCTCTTGATTAACCATCATCTTTTTGATAAAACAGAGCTGTTTAAGTTTCACGTTTTCTATAAGCCCCCTTCTCTAACAATCCTTCCCATCTACTCAGCCTCTTTCTTTCGACAAAACAAAGCAGTTTAGGGATTCAAGTTTCTAACAAGCTCCCTCTTTATTACATCTAGAAATAATATTTATAACTGCGTCCTGTGTATGGTGTTATACATTGCCATAAGCTTATTGACACAGTTTTAGGGTAATAATTCGTTTTGTAGATATATCTAACGAGTTCTACATTACGAATCTGGTTTATGGGGGAGCCTCCCATTTAGAGCTTCAAGTCTCTAACAAGCTCCCTCTTTGTAAATCCTTCCTCTTGTCTAACCATCATCCTCTTGATAAAACAGAGCTGTTTAAGTTAACAATTCCCACTTGACTATAACAAGCCCCCCTCTTAAATTATCACCCTGGATCAAGTCCCCTGTCTAATTATCCCCCTCTAACAAGCTTAACTCTCTAACATGCTCTGTTTCTAATAATCACTAATCTTATAAACACTCCTCTCTTGTAGCCTCTCCCTAATAACACCCCCTTCTCTCTAATCCCCCCCCCCCCCCCCTGTCATTAGCCGCCCTCTTACAAACAACTATCAATTCAAATGCCTGAAACTTAATAAGCACTTTAGAGACTTATAAGAGTGTTGACACCATACTAAAATGTTACATACCCGACTCCTGGCAGGTCTTCCAGCAAGGATCTGAGAAATCAACTCGACCCTTTTTTATTAAGTCGTTTAACTTTTCCTCTGTGTCGGCTATAAACGGCGGTTTACCGGTAAAGCTGTAAAAAAATCCATTATCATAGTGTTATAAGGGTCTATGATAAACTCTTTCTCGGAAAAGCTAAAGGGTGTTTGAAACTAACACACCTGTAAGAACAACTTGGTCAGCCGACGTGCAATAGTAAGAACTAAACTTTAACGTTAAGTATGGTACAAGTATACAACTCGAAAGGGTTTTGCCTAAAACCATTTTGTGCATTAATGTATTGTAGAAGTAACCTTACTAAAACAAATACCGGTTTATAAACACAACCTCACACACAGTAAACATCTAGCAAATATTCCAGAAGCGCATATCCAACAATCGGACATGGAATAATTGTTTTATCAAAATCAACGAAGTTTCCGAAAACTTCAATACTTGAAAACTTTAACTAGAATTTTGTTTACTCCTCAAATACGAGTAATTAAAACCTTCACTCACAGTAAATACATAATAACTCCTATACTCCATATGTCGCACTGCTGGCTATAACCGAGGTCATCAATAACTTCAGGAGCTGTAACGGCAAGATGATTGAATTGACAAGAGATACCTTAAGCACTTAGATTATAGAGGTACTTAAAGTACTTAGTTTACCGATGTACATTGGATACTTAGTTTACGGAGGTACGTTGGGTACTTAGTTACTTACTTTAAGTACTTACTTTACGGAGGTACGTTGAGTAAATAGATTACGGAGGTACGTTGTGTACTTGACTACAGAGGTACGTTGGGTACTAAGATTGTGGAGGTACATTGAGTACTTCGATTACGGAGGTACTTTAAGTACTTAGATTACGGAGGTACGTTGAGTACTTAGATTATACAGAGGTACTTTAAGTACATAGATTACGGAGGTACGTTGAGAAGTTAGAATACAGAAGTGCGTTGTGTACTTAGATTACGGAGGAACGTTGAGAACTTAGATAACAGAGGTGCGTTGAGTAATTAGATTAAGGAGGTACGTTGAGTAGTTGAGTACTTAGATAACAGAGGTGCCTTGAGTAATTAGATTAAGGAGGTACGTTGAGTACTTATATTACGGAGGTACGTTGAGTATTAAGATTACCGTTTTTTTGTTTGGATTATGACACAGGCAATGAGAAGCTAGAGTTTAGAACTCAATAAAATTCACCTACCCATATACATGGGCGTTCCACAAACGCTTTGCATCATCGAGTCACTTCCAACTCCACCTTTTACAAACGACAACCCGAAATCGGTAATCTGAAATTAAATTTGTTTTTGTTAAAAGTTTTAGCCTTATCTGAGTGAATAGAATAAGATTTTGGGATGATTTGCTGTAAAACTTTTAAACTCTTCTTGTTGTAGTTTAAGAAAATGAATGAAAGAAGAAACTACAGTTTCGAATTGTAAAAGTTCTAAAGAGTTTGTGTAAAGTTTATTCGAGTGAGTGCGAAGTATTTTTTTGAAATTTTGTCGCTTGTAATATTTTCGAAATAGCCAAAATTGAATGTTATAGAGAGAGAGAAATCCGACTTTTTGCCACCCAAGGTAATTCGAAACTAACCACGAAAAGTGGGCCAAAAAAGAATGGTCGTGACATATAAATTGGGTCCGACGAAGCAACCAACATGGCGGACAAGTAGGAAAAAGAAGGAAAAGGGATTATTGTGTGGCTGGTGGCCGCAACATAACTAATAGTCCAAAAACTCCTCGACCCCAGGAATATCTATGCATCTATACAAATCGCTGGAACATTTTCCTACGTCATCGCTCGTAAACTCTCCGATGTTTCGCTCTTTTTAGACGGTAGAAAGTTGCATTTGTCTCTCTATTTAAAACCATTCTATTTTTGAAATTTCGAAAAGTAGACATAAGAAGTTACAAGTTTGCCAAAAAAAAACATTGGCACTTTAAGCGTGTATAGATTATGTTTTATAACCATTACTACAATATTTATAGGTGCTTGCTGGCCTGATCCAAAATATTCTGCTTCAATGTTTAACTTGTTAAGTGATGATGTAGAAGATGCGCATGAAAGGAGTGTGAAACAGAAACAATAACCAAACCAAAGACAAAGAAAAAGATGAACACCATGTTAGTGTGTTAGCTGTTGGAAGAAACCCGAGCTTGTTGAAAGACATAGTACCATGCCAGACCTGTGCTACCATGTGATTCAAGATATATTGACTACAATGCTACCTCCAGCTTTCTCGAATACTGTTATCATTGTTTATATTATTATTGCCATTACTATTGTTATAATAGTAACAATTATTATTATTATCATTATTGTCAATGGCTTATTTATGCCCCTCTTAATTCCATGTATAGTAAGGATTTTATACATAGTTTTTTGTCAATCTACTTTTATTTTCTTCCACTTTATCTGGATTGAAGCAAATTGTTTCATTTAGCTAACCTTTATGTTCAACAGTTCATCATTTTCAGGTTTGCTGAGAAGTATATTCTCTAGCTTCAAATCTCTGTGTACAATATCTGCAAAATAAAACAAATAATGAATTTGCTCAAAAATACCCATCTGTGCCAAGCTTTGAAGAAGCAAAGCAACTTTAATAATTAAGATTGTTTAAGCTCTTTCAAAAATAAACACTGCCAAGCTGAATGTTCAATCACATTTGATTGGCTGATTCCTTCTTGGTGGGAACTAAAGGTTTGGTCATCTCGGACCTTTGATTGTATTGACTTAGCACAAAAAACTATTTGGTTTGGTCTAATCTGTTTTTGGCAAAAAATAACTTATTACTTATTAATTACAATGTCAAAAGAAAGCAATCAAGGCCCAGTAAAGCCGAATAGTGCTAACCCAGGGTTAATGCATGTTACAGCTCACCAGCCTTACAGAGACTGAACTGGTATTTTTATTTTCTAAGAACCAAAAACTTTTTCTTAGAGAAAAAACTTACTGCTTGCACTTTGGCTTAACCCAGGGTTAAAGCTATAAATCAGCCTTTTAACAACTAAACCCACATTGAAAAAGCTTTATGGAGAGAAAAAAAACACAAATCTAAAATTAAGGAGGAGTAAAAGACTTTTTAAAGAAGACAAGGAAATGTGAAAGGGAAAAATGATGACAAAGAGGTTACTCTGAGGAACAGCACAAAACTAGATTATTAAGGAAGAAAGCAATGTATACAATACTTAACATATGTCATAAGCAAAAAGAATACAGGAAAATGGAAATCAAAGAAGGTTGTGGCAATGAAAATGAGCTCTGGCTGATGTCAGTTAGTACCTAGTTTTTATAATTTACATGTTTTAGTTACCAAAAATAATTAATTGCAGTAGTACATTTTGGTAAAGCCAGGGTTGGTATAGACACCTTCAGAATTTCATAAATCCAGGGTTTTCCAGGGTTCTTTAAAAACCCAGTTCCTCAAAGTCAAACATTCATTGCAGATTGAAAAAATGAAAACATGTAAAACTAATCCTAATTTTTACAAGGGACCTTGTGATAACATTCATCATGATCAGCATCCCAAAAGAAAGTGTTGCATAACTAATTTGTCCAGGTTTCTTTGAAAACTGTCAGGGATGTAGGAAAATCTCTGGATAAATACAGACATTATCAGATATAGCATAAAATTTGTTTCTAAGGCCCTTCATGGTTTTTAAACATTTCAAGAAAATTTTATTGATAAATTTGGAAGTAGTCAGATAACTTCCAATTTTTTTAGAAATCTTCAAAAATGGCTGTTAAAAGAATTTTAAGACTGTCTAAAAGTTCTGAAAAATCTTCAGAAATATCAGTAACTCCAAGAATGCTTTAAATTAAACTGAACATTATTAACACATTTTTTGCTATTTTTGAAAAATTTTCAGTAAATCTTTAAAAACCTTCAACTTTCGCTAACCAGCACTAGTAAATAGATTTTCCCAGAAGTAAAAAAAAACCTCCAGTGTCATACAATCAACTCAAAGTAATTTTGCCCTTTATCTTATAACCATATTTATTATTAAAACAAAGAATGCAGCTGAAGTAAGGTAGTCATTTCCTGCATAAACATGAGGAAACTATTTAACTCACCAAAATCATGAAGATATGCAATTGCATCTGCCATCTGTTTAATTACAGTCAGAGTTTCCTATTAAAATAAGTCACAGATTTTACCAACAAAACTTTAATTCATCTTATCTAAACTATTTTAAAAATAAGACATTTTTTTGATATTCTATAGCTAAAACTTGTTTTTTTTTTATTTTAAGCCTGTGTAACTAATACATAATTATGAATTATGCTTACATGTTGCAAAAATAGTTTTCATGAAAAAAAAAACATTAATAGAATACTGCTAATAAATACAAAACTAATTTCAAAAAAATCTCAAGACTGTTTTAAAGGGAATCTCTATTAAAGCACTCCTAATGTTCCCTGGAAAACGTTATTTGTACCAAAAAATGACCTTTTTAGAAGTCTTGCTGTATTTTTGGCATTCAATTTGCCTCAACAATGATAACAAGTCATAGCTCTCGATTGAAAGTCCAATTACTGGAAATGATACAGACACGAGATGACAGTCCACTTTCAATTATTTCAAGGCGGCCTTCAAACTTGTGCACTTGAGTTCTCATGTCTATGTCATAGATCATGTGTATCATCAAATCAAAAACACTTCCAGTTGAGAAAAAGGGAAAAGTCTGCCTTTCAACCACATTTTTTAGTTTTTGAGTTTTGGTGCAGCTGTTTTACTCATTCTACCAACACAGTGGGACACAGACAACATTTTAACTAAATACTGATCATGTGACTTTGAGAGATTCCCTTTAAATCATTTAGGAAAAATTTAGGGTCATCAATTTAAGAAACTTTCTGCAAAGAGAGAAATGAAGATCTAGAGCCTAGTGCAAAAATAACCTATTAATTACTTTGTATGAAATGCACAATTCTCCCAATGGTTCTGTTGAGAAATAAAAGGGATAGTGTAAGGAGATTTGAGAACTTCATCAAAAGTCACTTACTGTTTTTGCACTAGACTCATCAATTTAGCTTTTCAACAAATACATCACTTCTCATTTTAATTCCCTGTTTTGGAAACCCAACAATTCAAGGTTGGTTGGTGAAAACACAACACATGACCAAACTCCTCTGGCTATTTAGGCTTGCCAGACAGTCTATAGTCGGTAGCTTTGTGGCCGAACGGTTAGCATGTTCGACTCCTAATCCAAGGGTTGTGAGTTCAAGCCCAGTCAGACCATTGTGTTGTGTCCTTGAACTAGACACTTAACCTGGCTTTGTTCCATTCGACTCAGCTACATAAATGAGTACCAGTCCTGCTTGAAGCTAACCTGTGATAGATTAGTGTCCTCTTCGGGGGAAATCAAAGAATCTTGTATGAGTAACACTACAGAAATCGGAGATAAGTACCAGACCTATGAGCCCCTTAGGCTCAAGAAAGAAATTATTTTTTAGCTTTAGATGGTCTATAATGACTAACCATTTCAGAGAATCTGGTCTTGTCTTTCAGAAGTGTGTGGAGTCCCCCTGCATCACATAACTCCATGACTAGATACATCCGCTAAACAGATAGGAGTGTTTCAGTACAGTAAGTACACAAGTGTGCAAACTGGTCTTTCATAGTGTTGTAAATGAGATAGGAGGGCATCATTTTAGTAACCCGTAATAAATAAAAAACTCTGTAAACTAAGAAGAAAAAAGTGTTTAAATACTTTTTAAAGTTGATACTAAGAAGATTTTCTTTTCTTGCAAAAAAGTATAAGGCTTATGAATTTTGCTGCAGTTTTCACACTTCTTCTACCACATCTTGTTGTGCTATTTGAGGTCATAGATACATTGATTAGCTATATTACATGTTTATCACTAAATGTGTTAGTTAATATAGAGTTAATAGTGAAAAGTTTATTTAACCAAGCAACCAAGGCCTGAACTAACACTTGGTAAAATCTTATACAAATATATAATATCATTGGCCATATCCAATGAGATGTCAAGTAAAAACCTTTTATTTGGTTAGGTCACTCAATTACCACACCCAAAATTTGAACTTTTTATTTGGACAAACATAATTTATCAATATATTTTAGTCTTTATGACCAGACGATTGTTACCACTGCCAGTTCTGGCTGATATTTTGGTGTTTTAATAACATCTTTGGTAGTGAGATGAATCAGTGAAGAGATTGGAGCAAATAGATTGTGAATCAAGGTACCTTCGGAGTCTCGTAAACCTCCTCCAAGTATATAAGATGGTCATGATCAATTTTCTTCATGATAATGACTTCTCTCTCCAATAACTTGATGGCATAACTACCAGCCTAATGTTTGATAATAAAGATAAAGTATTAAAATGGACCTCCTACTTGCAACTACTGCCACTTGGTCAGGAATAGAACAAAAAAGAACCTAAACATTTTCATGTATCTAGAATCTTCACTTATGTCAAATAACCAGGATGAAATATCTAAAACACATCTACTTTATAGTATTGAAATCTTAAAGTTCTGTTCAGTTTCATTTGAGTAAGAAAAATCATTCTACAACTTCAGAGATTTATCCAGAAAGAACTAAGTTTGAACATCATCTTGTAACAGAAGAGCCGGTTCTAACTTGCCCAAACATCACAGAGTCAACACAAACAGAATTGTTGCATGAAGTTGAAGAACAATAAAAAATGAACAACCATAACATATCAACCTTGAGCAAACAATTTTGACAATTCTCATGTAATAGATCAAAATCTAAATTCTACCATTTTTTTTCAGATTATGAAAAACATTCAATTTTTATAATCTTTTGAGATTTGTTGTTAAATTGGGACCTGGTTTCCCAAATTTCAAATATATGCAATTAATTTGGGCCAGCAGAGATATGTCAAGGGCCACTCAATTAAATTAATTAACAGAATATGGATTTTGTGAAATGAACATGTCATTATTTGCATTGTCAAACAGGCTAGCAGTTTGCTTAACTTAACAAAACAAGTTTTCCATTGTTCTGTTCTGTCTATTTGGAATAAGTTAGCAATTCATTTATGCGACCAACTACTTCCTGAGCTCGTTTCTAAGCAGAGGAAATTGATGAATTCCTCGTGTGCACTGCTAAGAAGAAATTGACAGCTTGTCAATTTCGTTCACAACTCTTAATGTATAAAATCATTTTATGAACAAAACCACAGTAAAACTGTCAGTTTCAAAGTTAGCAGGTCTAAACACAAAAGATAATTTTCCCCTGACAAGTTATCTTAATAATTATAGAGAAAAATAATATCAATACTTACACAAAACTAGTTATCGTTAGCATCAGGCTCCAAATATATTTAGATTCATTTGAATATGGTCAAACAAACAAACAAGATTGAGCAAAACGAAGATATATACAAACCTTTTCTTTATTAACCGCTTTCACAGCCCATCTTTTACCAGTAGTTCGATGTGCTGCTTCTTTTACTACACCAAAACTTCCTCTTCCAAGCTCTTTCCCAAACTCATAAGCGTCCTCAATTTGTTTCTCGTCTTCTATTCTTGTGTGTGGTATTTGTCTACCGCCTGAAGACCCTTCTCTGTCTCTCCGACTGTAGGACATACTTGCAGCGGGTCTACAATAGTTATCTGCACATCCTACCGAATAGTAATAAGTACAGATACGGGAAACGTTACTTTTTATAAGTAGTTTAAATTCGAGCACTTATCCAATGTTTTAAAACATGAATAACCAATATCAAAGACCTATACAACATGTACAGAGTCTAAAGATTGCCGACTGTAGTGTAGCCATTGAGTTGTCCACACAAACGCTATCATATATTCTGCGACTGCAAATTTCAAATTGCATTTGCCAAAAAAAATAAAAGCAAATTTTAAGCTTAAAACAACAACATGAACAAATCCAAGGGACGAAAGAGCAATGAGCAGTGACCCATGGCCAGCATATTCACCCGTGAGATTCTCCGCTCTCAAATCCGCAATCAATTAAAGAGTTCCCAATGAAGAGAGCAAAGAAAATTTATTTTCAACAAACTGCCCTTAACGTCAGGGTTCTATTTTATTTCTTGGTACTTTGCTTGTCAAAGGTCCTCACAGGGACGTTATATTGGCCAATTTATCAGGAGAAATAAAAATGAAGCATATAATCCGCTGTTTTGCATAAATTCTTAGCACAACTGCAAGTCGCTATGATATCCCACCAGGAGATGGTACAGCATGAAACCTTATAAATTCTTTCTCAATAGGCAATAAATTTCTCTTAACTTGCGAAGAAAAGCTTGGCCTCGACAATTTAAAGAAAAAATAAACGCAGGAAGATTATTTTTACGCGATAAGACGAACAAGGTTACAACTCGTACCTTGCAAACAAGTTTTGGCTTACCATCACTTTCAACTGAGTAAGTCGCGGTGTGAAAGTCAACATACCTTTGCAGTGATAAACAACTCCGAAGCACTCTAAAAACCCATAGCATCGTTTTGTGGTCTAAGATACTTCCCTCGGCTCCATCCTGAACTGACGAGCACAGAGCGGAATGAATCTATGAGAAACAATGCTGCTCCATGGCAGTTCGGGCAACCAACCGAGCTACCCTGGGCACAAAACCTTGGAATTTATAAAAAATTCAAAAATTAAATATAAATTTATAGCCTGCGTCCTTTCCAAACCTCCGGTACTAGATAGTATTTGACACTTGCTAATAAATTTATTACCAGCATGAAAAAAAATCTGTTTCTCAGTTTGCGACACCATACTGCGTAAGCTATAGCCGACTCATTACCAAAACTCTACGTTCAGAGATTTTTGAAAATTCAGATAACTGATAATGAAACTTACTTTATATATATAACTCGTTAAATCGGTTTTTAAAATCAAAACCATACAATTGATAGCCCTTTGCAAACAATGCTCTAAAATGATAATTCTAAAAACTCTGTTCAAAAAGAGAATATACATCAAAGTATAAACTTTGAGACAGCATTTACTCGCTCGACGCGAGAGTGTGTTGCTGTGAGTTTTGGGGCACTCGAGCGGAACGGAGGAAAGAATTTGATAAAATGAATTATATCCAAGTTATTTGGGTCTGGAACCTCTTCCATTAATTAATTTTGTTTATAAAACAACTTTAAACATCTTGGATATAACAGTTTGATGGCCTATATGTCATGAATGGATTTTTGTTCACATTTACGTTACGAGTCGCATTCTTTACCAAGGCAGTTTTCTAAATTTTTATGTTGCAATGTTACACTAAGTTTTCGAGGAATTTACGATTTATTAATCTGCTTATATGAATACGCGAATGATACACTTTCAAAAGCCTAGTTATTATTGTATTATTGGATTAGCAACACGCAATTCAAACGGGACAGTTTGTGCAGACCACTGGTTCTGTAAGCCAAGTGTAAACTATGAGGGTCATAAGACAAGAGAACGTACCAAAATGTTTGGACTGGCTATTGCGACTCTTACTTCGTGGTTTTGAAAAGCCTGACGGCGAGTGCTAGAGGCAAGTCGAAAACTGCACTTAGTTTACTAATCATTTCAAGTCTTTGTGACAGTCATGGCTCATGCTTTGTCGATAAACTATATCGGTGGGGCTAAACAGTGATCCAACGTTGGCAAGTTTGAGCGTACACAGTTGATGAACTGTTTTTAAACTAAATCTTAAACCAAACACAAACGAGAAAGACTTGGACACGGATATTAAACCGTCTGTGATTTTGTTTATGTCATGCAGCGGAAGTCTGTGTGTTAGAAACAATTTAGACTAAAGCCAACCCTAATATGAAAAGTCAACATGTCTGAAACCTATGCAAACTAGGTTCTAGGCGACCGAATATTATAATTATATTATAAATGCGCCATCCGTTTCAGAAAACTTTAATAAATTTCATACTATACAAAATTCTGCATGTGTATAGACAATAGTGACCTCAAAAATACAGCAATAATTACATTCGTAAGTTAATGTTCTCTCTAAGATACAAGGAATACTTTATGAACACAATATATAATACACTGGTACCCGCAAGTGCGCGGGAAATCAGTCCACCGTGGTGCCGGGTGCGCGCACTTGCTCTAGATACTGTAAGTCATTCTAACTGCAACGAACAGAAGTGAATGTAACACAGTGAAAGGTTAAACAGGATAGTTTTGCCTCAATTTCGGCCGCAAACACAAGACTGATTACAGAGTTGAGCCCGGTTTACTGACTACCTCTACAAAGGGTTCTTGAGCAAGTATACTTAACTAACAGATACCTATATTCTCTCTCAAGCTTTCTTTTCTTGAACCAGTGGTATAAGCATAGTTTTTGCACAGACTTGTTTTAAACCGTACACAAACTTGAAAGAGTCTGAACAATCGACTCTATTCTGAAAAAACCCTTACACGCAAAAACTTGCTAAGAGGGAGGGGGACTTACTAGGGGGGTGAAGGAGAGAAAAAAAGAACAAAAATGGGCCGCGACTTTCCCGTTTACATCACGACTCCTTCCTTTGCCCGCTCGCTTCGTTTTCCCCATCGTAAGTTGGCAGACAAGCGCAAAACCTAAAGATAACTAAAACACGCTCTCTTGAATTCTGCTTTGGCTAACCCTTAAACTCACAAGCTCAAGCGTTTGGCGTCTGTTGTCTAAAGTAAATTATGAGTAGCTATGGCCATGCTAGAATATCAACCTACAAAAACCGATTATTCTGGTGAACTGGAACTGCTAAGCAATTTTTCTCAAAATTTGCAGGCCATTAAGTCAAAAGGCAAGAACAACTTAGTTCGAACGGTTATCGTTTTCCCTGGCTATCACCTCGGGATATACTCCCAGTTTTAAGATAGCGGTAATAGAACAGTTTGATAAAGTGTTCTAACTAGCTAAAAATTATGATAAGGCTCTGACACTTTCTCATCACTAACCCTATCATTCCAAAACAGCCAAATGATCATTTTGAAAATTCTCATAATTTATTTCCGAATTTCTTCTATGAATAAGTTACGAGAAAGTGGTAAGTGATCAGATGTCACCCAAAAGCTGTCAATTGATTCCAGGAAAGAGAAGATACACAGGTTTATGCACCTATTGTTCTTGGTTAAATTATGAGATTCCAAGTTGTTTGTTACCAAGTGGGCTATAACGCAGAGCTGCATTTGTTAAAATAATGACTGACAATCTGCAACTGGGTCACTAGACAACTCTCTTAACTTAGCCGCAGGAACTTGCTGTTTCAAGTATAAGTTGGGATATGGTTGGTCGAATTTTAACTCACGTTGCAGCCAGTGGCTGGATTGGAAGGGTGTTAGAGTAATGTTGAGGAACTTTGCTTCAAAACTTGGTATACGATAAAAGCTTGGGAGACAAAACCAAGCAGTTAAGTCGGACGAGAGCTAGTGTAAAACGACAGGAAGACAAAACAAAATGACAGGGTGAGCACCTTTTCATAGGAGCCAAGCTAGAAGACTATGCAATGATTTACACAGTGAGGAGTGTAACAAAGACTGTATAGTTTTGTTTATGAGGTATGAAACACAGTAAACTAGGTGACAGGTTATTGCGCTGAAGACTGCAGCGTGGGTTTCTCTTCAAGCTTGTCGTACTCTAGATGGAATTCCTTGGCCACCTTCCGCCACGCATTGCAGTCGAAGAAGTAGTACGTCCCTCTCTCGTACGAGTTAGTCTTGACTTGTGGTTCAACCCCCACGACACGTGTTAACCACAACCTCTCGTCTTTATGGTATCTCCAGTCCCGCGCGTAACTTAAAACAGATAAATACTAAACGTTAATTGGCTACCAGCACCTTCAGCTTAGCTACTCAGTATCAGATGCCATATAAATGTCCCGGGACGCTTGTTAGCTTTTCGATTATTTCTCCACCCCTTGGGCTTATCATGTCCCACCCCGTTTGTTCATTTCTAAAGTCCTTTTACGATAACCAAGTGGTCAAAATTTTAAGGTAAAAATATCATGTCACGTTCGGTGATCATCTTTCTCTGCATGTTTTTGTTTGGATTACCGCACGGGCAACAAGATAATAGAGTTAAGAATTCAATAAATCCATTTTTCCATATCCTTGCTGGTCTCTGTTGTCTTGGTTTAAATTTTTAAGAAATTTCTCATTCCTTCCCCCTCCCTTCCCCCCTCCCTACCCCCCCCTTAACGTTTATGAAGTTTTAAAAGAAGTTTATTATTTGGTACCTGAGAGTAAAACGATGTAGTCGTATAAACATGCACTTTAAAACAGAACTACAAGTTTTCTGACTAAAAAACCTTAGTATTTTATTTCTGGTTCATTAGTGACGTTTAGTACTGAAGTTTTTTTAAGCCCACCGCACACTTGTGCGATAGCATGCAATTTTCGTTGCATGCAATCGAAATTGTTATCGCACATTCACCGCACACGTTTGCGAGAAGATGCAATAACCTCCGACAAGGTGCACTCACTTTTAAGGAAATCAAA
>JAOBAT010071869.1:0-21674 GCA_026413305.1 Hydrozoanthus tunicans | reverse complement strand
ACTATTTGCACTATCTGCACTATCTGAACTATTTGCACTATCTGCACTATCTGCACTATTTGCACTATTTGCACTATCTGCACTATCTGCACTATCTGCTCTTTGCACGATCTGCACTATCTGCACTATTTGCACTATCTGCACTATCTGCACGATCTGCACTATTGGTTTTTGAATGCTTTTTTTGTTACGCGATTGTGCACCAGTATCGTGCGAACCGCCATTTGCTACTTTTGTATTGAGATTTAAATGGTGTCATAATTGTTGTTAAATTTTCAAAAGCGTAACTCAAGTTGAGAAAAAAACGGTTGTTATGGAATTAAGAGAATGGGTTTTTTGACCATGCAACAATAACTAAACTTAACGTAAAAATGAAAGCGTAATTAATGCAATGGTATATAAATATATAAATGTTTGTGGAAGTTGAAAATCTATGCAAATTGCAAAGGCTAGTGCAGTTTCCATTTTAAAAGTATTTTTTATTGTTGTCTATACTGTGGAGTGTATTATTCTTGTACTTTTTAACAATTATACCACGAACGCGCGTTGTATATGAGGTGACACATTTACTTGCGAAAACTGCAGTTTGTATCAACATTAACTGTTTAAAGGAACTAAAACTTTGAAACCTCGAAAAATCTCGAGTTTTCCGCCATTGTTTTGATTTTTTCGGGCGAGAAAAATTGTAAACCCGGTTGTGATTTTGATTTTCGCAGCTGTTTTCCGTATATGGTCAAAAGCATGTATATGAGACAATGTACAGCGAGTAAGATGCCAATCAAATCGTTTAAAATTCAACATCCAGTTGTTTGTTTATAATAAATACAATTATTAACAAAATAGGTTTTCTTGGGACTTAATCAGTAAGAAAACAATAAAATTTTATACTAATGTGAGAACAAACATTACCCTGTACAGTTAGTAACGAACTGGCGTTCACACTCCCTGGCATAATGTTTCTTGCAATGCAAGTGTAACTTCCACTCTGGTTCCTGGTAACATTAACCAACTCCAATGTGCCATCTTCTCCTCCAGGGATGTTCACTCCGTTAAACTGCCACTTGTAAGAGTACACAGCTGGGTTGCCATCAACGGCCTGGCACGTCAATGTTATACTACCAAACTCGTTTACTCTTACAGTTCCTCCAGGTGGCGAGATTGTTGCTCCTCTGGGTGTATCTAAATTTAAAGTTTAGCATGAATTAGAGCCAGCAAAAAATTTCAATCTGAGCAAAATAACTTTTGACTTCCCTTTATGAAGATTGGATTAGCATTGCACGGTTAAACCGTAACTCATATATACGGGCCTGAATGTTAGCAATAGAGTTATGTAAAATGACTTGTTGTCTTACGCTTTACTCATTACCCTTAACTCACATAAACTTGTTCTACAGCAGCTTCGCAAAATAACGAATAACCGTGAATTAAGTTACTTACATAGCACAATTACAGCAAATGTAGCCCTAACACTGCCAGCTTCATTTGATGCAGTACACTGGTAGGTTCCATTGTGTTCTGGCCTTGCACTGGTGACAGTAAGAAGGTTATTATCCGGGAACTGTAAGGAGTCGTCACCTGTGTTCTTCCAACTGATTATGGGTGTAGATTTACCAGTTGCATTGCAAAATAGACGGAATGATTCACTTTCATTGACAGTTAATTTTTTTGTTGGGCTTGTGTGATCAATAATTGGCGGAACTGAAAAAGGAGTTTGGATAAAGAAAAACCCACTATGAGGTTAGTAAAAGTTATTGTCTAACTGACTATACGGAAAACAACAAAACATCCGACATACTCACAAAGAGCTCAACGATATGTTTGTTTACGGAGAACGGGTATGGTTGTTCCTGTACCATTATGGACAAAGGGTGGTGAAAACGCTGACGAGGCTATTCTCAGCTAGGTACTTCCAACTAAACTTAAGGTTGATTTATACTGGCTTGAGATAGAAATAGCGCCAAAACTGTTGTCGAATAATGCATAAATTTTTAAACAACAGAGCAACAGAGCTACTTGATTTCATAATATTGATTGGACGATAACAGAAATTCAATTATTTGCCCTTATGGTAGGAGTTATGTTAGTTTAATATCCCAATTATCGATGCCGCAGCAGAGCGAGCCTGAGCGAACGCAACAAGATAGCAATCCTATTTCAACAATTGAGCATATAAATTAGGATGAACTGAGATTTGATTCGGTTTCAGTGCTTAGCGAGTGTCGAAAAGACAATTGGTATCTTTGATCTTGCCAACCCACAATGCATTAGTTCTCCGTCCACAAACCTTTGCGCGCCTAGACTGTAAACACCTTCACACTTGGATTGCAGACTTCGTTACGACTATTGTGCACTTTTTTAACAATAACTGGTAAGTTAGTATTTTTGAATAAAAATTTCTTCTTTTGCTGTCAATATTTGAGTCTTATCGTGAGTTAAACTAATTAATACTACTATTACTAAAAACACGTCGTAGTTCTTGAGCCATCGACCTAAAAATTATCAATTTGTGTTAATTTTCGCTGTATAGCATTCATTAGTATACTTATATCAATGAACATCGTATGGAAAAAAGGAAAAACTTAGAGATTTCACAAAAATCAGCTTGGTTCATTTTTTCCCAATTCTTTTACGAAATTCACGTATTGATTAAAAAGAAAGTTACAACTGCTAAGCAAAAGGAAGGTCTATTTTTTTCTAGTTCTGATTTTTCTTGACTGGTAAAAAACGTCTCTCTCTCTGTCCTAGTTCGGATTGAGAGTATTCGCCGAGTAGTTATTTTTTCGTGTGGTGCACGACTCTTTAGCTAAAAGGAACCATCAAATACGCCACGGTTCGCAAAAAAATCACTGTTGGTCCGTCTTGTGCCGTTGCCCCTTCACGCGAATTTATATGCTCTTCGCAGCGAATTGCCTGTGTCCAATGTTACGAATTTATCACATGATTTTTCAAATTCGTGGACGTGTTGGAAAAAAAACATACGGGAGTCGCAAGAAAATATTTCCTTGTGTTCCGCTGGAGAAATTCGCTGAGATCGGTTTATAAAATGACCTAGTGTGTCCCTGGCTTGGTTTACACGGGCCGGATGCGCAGAGTTGAGGTTTCGAGGCTGTTCTTTTTATTGCCTGTTTTCACCTGTCTTTAAGGCGGCCGATCGCGAGTTGGTGCCCTGGAAAAAAAGAAATTTAAATTTATTCTTCTATGTAGGACACCAACATGGCCGCTTCGTCTTTTGTTTTTTCGTCTCAAAGGAGTGCGTGAAAACCAAGAATTATTTTTATTGATCTCCTTGTGTCGAACCTGGCGCTTGGTTTGAGCTCACATTACCAAAGCTATAGATTATGGGACCATATTTTCAGTCATCTTCGCTGTGTCACAAGTTAGCAAGAGGTTCGGAAATTGATTTATTTAAATTTTTTGGCCCTTTTCATAAAATGCATTTGCAGCGACAAGGTACAATACGCGGATTTCTCGAATAAAAAGAAAAACGAAAGGCTATAGAAATTAATTCGATGCTATTGTTTTTAATCTCACTCATAGCCAATGTATCCTGAGCCAGTGGTTTGAACTGGATCAAGTTAAAAGAAAATAAAGTTAAACATTTTATTTCGACACTTTCAAGTAGGCGGCAAACAGGCCCGAATCAGGCTATGTGGTGGCCTCTTGTCCAACTTCATTGACTTTACAGATAATTCAAAAGAAATTTTGTAGCTGTAGCTTGCCGAAACTGTATTAAAACTTTTGATCTTTCTTCAATCTTGTTTTGCTTTAGCATTGCCAATTATAACAATATTTACGATTTTTAACCGAGAGGCTCGCAAATTTTATGATCTTTGCTTGGAAAATAGCAATAGTTGTTATAGTGATTTCGAAATACCACTCTCAAGCGCTTAAAGTACCACTAGCACTATTAACGATACTGAAAAACCAACCTGTAAACCAATCAAATTGCAAGATTTATCTATATTTTAAGCAGGTATACATGACGAGCGCCATTTACAGGAACCAACTTTAAGTTAACCAAAGCGAAATGTTTGTGAATACAGTATGAGATATAGCCGCGGCTTAATGTTAGCACCAATGATGACAGTCAGGCGGAGGCTTTTGCACATCCTCTCCAGAACAGCCCTGGATTTCAAGAACTGTTTGTCTGCGATAATTAAGTTTTTATTTCCATTTTACCAAATATGGCGGTCAAAACTCCTCTACTGAAACGGTGTGAGCGTTGTATTCCTCTCCTTCCTGTTTCCTGACTCATATAAAAAACAGAGACAACAAAATATTAAGCCTCTCTGGAGGTGTTTCTTCCATTTTTCTTGTCCCACGGATATTTTGGTCATTGTTTTAATTAACCATATTTGTCACACAGACAGATCGGACTTCGTTTTCTTTTCAGTGTTTTTGTTTACATTGTCGCCTTTGAAGTTGTCAATTTCGTCAAGTTCTGCGTTGTTTCCAATTTCAAAACAGTTGCTTTCAAACAAGTTTGGGAATAATTTAAAATTAGGTAATAAGTCTTCCACTTCTTCTTCTTTGTGTTTATCGTAAGGAAAAGTTAGCTGAACATTTTGAGACATTCTGAAAATAACACTTTCAATTGTCTGTAATACCTTTTAAAAAGTATTCGTCAGTTTTTCTTCATGTAAAAACCAGTCAAACCGGGTCTCAAAGAGTCCAATAACGCGTGATATTCGTCGCTGTGTATCAGGGTTAATGTACCCTAATTTGTGAACGTATCATATAATATTTTTTTCATACTTGTACTATCCCTATAATTGCACTTGCTGTATCATAAAGTTGTTTTCTTTTTAGGAACTGTCATTGAAAAACTTTATCCACTTTTCCCTAATAAACATTTGTCAAGCCAGACATACAACGAGACTTCTTTAGCTCCGAAATTCATCTCGACATGAAAAGATCTACTACGTACTGCACGACTTTGTTCAGGCCATAAAGGGAGCCAAACAATAGTTCTACTGCTAGCTTGCTCACGTCATGAGCGACAGCCATAAAACCAAGAATATAAAAATGACACCCACCATCAGTTTCTTTCAATGCTTTGAATATCCAATAATATGAAAGAATAAGTCGAATGTATTCATGCAAAGACTATTTAGCTTTGCAGTCGATTTTGAAATATCTCAGTAAAGGTGGTTTTTCAATGCAAGTCGGTGATTCACTTTAAATATACTTTGACCGGCAAAATTCCCTTTCGCGGCGCTCACTTTGCGACCTCTTGCTCTGTTGTGCAATCTCATCACGTGATGTAATTTCTCGACACAACAAAAGAGACAAAAAAAAATAAAAAAACTCGTATCCTACCGGCCCGCATAATTATCAACTCTACGGGAATTGTGTCAGCTTCAAATAAAGCATTCAAGCTTATATCCGGCTGTTTACAGCCTTCAACAGCAACAAGCTGAATTTATGTACATGGGAGAAGGAATAAGTAACGACTTGGAGACATCTTAATTAAAAAGGTAAATTAGACGTCTAAACATTAAGTTCTGACAAAATGTTCTGTTTTCCAATATGTACATGGTAAACCGCGTCTCATCTTCGACATTGTCTAAACCATTGGTTTTTTTACTTTATCTTTTTTACTGCAATCTAAAATTTTAACGTTAAACACTTGTTAAAACATGTTTGTTGTCCAAATATATTATCATTGGGAAAATCTACCTTATGTTTGTACTTACCAAAAGTGCTCAAAACAATGTCATCATCGAATGAGATGGCATTAATTGTGTAAACTGAAGCGCGATATTTGTACTCTCCGTCTTCTACGGTCACATTAAAGATGACCAAAGTTGCTTCGCACCCTGAACCGAACATGATTCCTCGACCAGCAAATGTTGGAGGTGAGATTTTGCTGGTTCCACTGGAACCAAACCTGCTTGCTAACGTTAACAGAGTAGCTTGAGTTGCGGGTTTGTATCTCTGGATCGAAAAAGACCCAAGTGTCGCTCCTCCAAGGTCGCATTTCCAATGAAGAAAGACATTGCAACTGTTAGAACCAACAATTACCACTGTTGGACCATCAGGACGCTGTACGAATGACGCAGCACAATCTGTGGAACAAAGTCAAGATAAAGACAGCACTACAACCAAAAATGGATCTAAATTGAAAACATTCACTAGGCTACCCAAAAGGTCAATTTGTTTCGCAAATTTTTCTCGCCATTATACCGACAACGGAAGAGGGAAATACAGTTAAAACATGGAGTTCTTCGACTACGTAGGAATAAACATATAAATCTATTTAGCACAAATCAAGTCACTATCTACCACGACTATACTGCAATCTGACTGGTTCTCTACTCGCTATCTATCAGGTGGTAGATAGCGTCTGTGAAATCCAACATGGCGACTACATGTGCACTTCTGGATTTTCAGTCCTTTCTGCAGAGGACATGAAACTTCTAACTGACAAAAAACAGTCCAAGACAAAACAAAGCCAGCTATGAAATACGGTATAGAACTTCGAAGGTAAGAAGAATATTAAAGCTTACCAACGTAGAGAAGTGAGAGTCGGAAAGCGTATTCCTAACGGCTTGTAGCTTTTATCTATTTATCATGGATTCATCAGTTAGCTGGGTCTCACAAAGGTGAGACGCAGTTTGGCTGCAAAGTATATATGAATGTCGGTTTTTGATTGTCCATCTCGCCGTTTGGAGTGCAACGAATATTCAGCCAAACTTTATCTAGTATGACCTTGTTTACGAGGAAGTATGTAGAAGTTTTATTCTCCGAAGCTTGTAGTTGTGCTACTGCATCGATCGGAGAGAACGTTTCCAGAGTGATTTTTCCCTAGTATACGAGAACGAATAAGATTCACGGGGTTTTTGTTTCTAGTTTTTCGTACCGGGAAGAGCACCTTATGTATCAAGAATGTGAAATGTGTAGTTAGTATTAGCAAGTATGAGTAACTAGTATGGGTATCATTACGACATGTATAGTAAATTTTTTATGTATGAAAGTACCATTGAATGCTGTAGTTGCGTTTGTATGTCAGCATATCGGATGTGCTGAAATAAAACATCTCTGTTAATGCCTAAGATTGAACACCTCAATTGCGTATGATGTAAACTAAGCACTTCAGATGTGCAAGTATATAATCGCCTCAGTTTGTGTAAGCGGAATAAACGCCTCAATTGTGTACAATAATTGTAAGAAACTAAGATGTGCAAGTATGTAAATACCTCGGTTGTGTAAGACTACGCGTCTCAGTTGCGTGTGATGTTTGTACAAGCACCTCAGATATTTGAAGTAACAGTTTAAAAACACAAATCACTCCACAGATTGCAGCGGCCGCGCAAGCACATCTACACGCGAAAACTCCTTGTATCAGCATTAACTGTTTGAAGACCTCAAACGTTTTTATTACAAGTTATTGTGGTTTTGTTGCTTATTCTCGGAGGGATTTATGCTGAAACAATTAGAAGACTCGCTCTTAATTTCTATCGGCTATTGATTAACGACTCGGGCTTTGCCTTCGTTATTCTATAAGCCGATAGAAAATGCCAACTCGTACTCTAATTGTTGAATATACAAATCTTACGCGATCAGTATAATTTAAATTAGACTAAAATCTCACCCGCAGAAAAACTAAAGAAAAAATGACATTAAATCGAGCGGTTCTTGAATTAATC
The DNA here is from genome assembly GCA_026413305.1 of Hydrozoanthus tunicans. Classification (NCBI taxonomy): domain Eukaryota; kingdom Metazoa; phylum Cnidaria; class Anthozoa; order Zoantharia; family Hydrozoanthidae; genus Hydrozoanthus; species Hydrozoanthus tunicans. Next base: position 14,025 of record JAOBAT010071869.1, on the reverse strand, counting down.
AAACCGAAAGCTTCAGAAGGCAAATGTGTCGAATTTAAAGGCTTGCAAAATGGTTAAGTTTTGTGTGTTAGACATTTAACATCGTCCTCAAAATCTTTCAGTAAAGGAAAATTTTAATGCTCGAAAGCTAAGCTTTCTTAAATTTACCTAAAACTAATTTCTGATAAAACAGTTATTCGATTGTTTGACTTTGTTTTCTGCGAGTCTTGGACAGAGTGTACATGTCGAGGCCTAGAAGAAACCTCGAGTACAACCGTAAACTAAAAATATACATTTGCTGTTAACATTTGAAGGAAATTAATTAGCCGATATATGAACGTAAACGAATTTGGAGAAGGGAGAAAAAATTCTCCCGGCTACTACGTACCAACATAAATAACATATACCTAATGTAATGAGATGAATGTAAAATTAGGAAAAACGTGTATGGGAACTAGTCTTAAGGAATGTGCCAATCACAGCCGGAGCTAATCGTGGTGACCTTATGGCTTAGAGTGTTCCTCGTTGGCATTTATCAGTAGATACAGCTAGTTTAATAATGGATTCGAATGTAATATATTTGCTTTTGAGCAATATACAGTTAGTTTAATAAAAAATGGAGTCGATTGTAGTCTATTTGCTTTTGAGCAACTAGTTAGTTCGTAACCTAACAACGCATTTGCTCTAAGCGCTTTACAATATTAACAAGAAAAACTAATCTAAAATAGGGCTTTTAAGAGTATCATTACTAATCATAAAAAATAGATATGAATACAAATAAACAAATCATTGAATTAACAAATCAAAAAACATAAACAACTGTAAGTTAAAACTGTCAATTATTAAGATTCTAGCACAGATTAAAAATTAGTTTGAACAAATGAGCTTTAAGCTGGGATTTAGAGGTTGACAGACTTATGTACAGATCTAATGTATTCAGGAAGAACGTTCCAGAGGTAAGGAACATGGACGGAAAAAAGCGAAATCTTCGTGTTAAATTTCACAGTTTCCAGCCGGTTTTACTGATATAATGATGAACGTAATGTTCTCGTTGGTATGTAGACACTCAAAAGTTCTCTAAGATAGACTGGAGCAAAATCATTTAAGCATTTAGAAGTAAGTGATTTAGTTATAATCATATCTGTACTCGACAGGAAGCCAATACAACATTTGCAGAATTGGAGTGCTGTGATAATAATTGCACTTTCTAACACTGATAATCTGTGTGGAAATTTTTTGAAAGGCCGAACAGAAGTGCACTACAACAGTCGGGAACTGTCTCCCGAACAATAAAACTCACGATTTTTAATTCTTTGACTCCCTTTTATTGTTACTCGAAAACCCTTTCTTTTTTCTCGCTACATCGACCACATGGGCCATCCCATAATGTTATTTCTATTTCCAGTCCTCTCGCGCGGGCAAACCAAAACAAATAATAAATGAAAAAACAATAACAGTTCAGTTCTTTTAAAATGAAACCGTTATAAGGGTCACGACACCCTCCCCTGTTTGTTTAAGAAACTGTGATCAAACACTTACAACTATAGTTAGTGTCAGTGTTCCTAAATACCATCCTCCTCTACATCTACAATACAGCGAACGTTCTCGGCTGCCCTAATTGCAGCCCTTATTATGGGACAAATTCCTTCACACCTGGGTTAAGCGGCTGCACCTGTCCTCCCCCTTCTGCTTGCTCTTCTGGTGGCTGATTACAGAATACTTCCATTGGGTAAAGTTGCTGAACGGCACAAAAAGCCGATGTCCAGAATAAATTCACTCATAAACGGCCAAGTACCCTTGATTTTTATCTTTCTTCGCCGAATTTCTTCGATGGTTCGAGCTCTCAAACCGACGCCAGCCCGCGAAACCTGCCTCAGATTCAGATGAGCGCCCGAGTTACACAGAACCGAAGGCGAAACCTTCGGCCGATCGCAAGAGCGAGAGCGAGTATGATACCCAACGGCTTGATGATACCCGCACTTTATCTGGAACGGAAGTCAAATTTGAAAACCGTCAGTGTGGTATGTCAGATTTCTTGACAGCTGATCGGTTAACCAAAACCAATTCAAATTTTCAGGACGGTTTTTAAAACGGTTCGCAGATCAGTCTTGGTGACTTTTGTTACGTTATTTGGCAAGAGATTTTTAAAATCGTCGAGGCTCCTGAACATCAGGTCAGGGATGATTAATAAAGGATTGCCGTTAGCCAAGTGGAAAAAGTTTGTTGCTTCGCAAGCATATTCAAATTATGTTAGACCCGAAAGATTTGTTTTCTGATAACTTGTAATTGGAAATTTGATTTTTTTTCTGAATTTGCATCGTACTTGTCTCAGTCAGTTTTTCCGTTTTTGTTTGACTTTTGAAAACTACGAATTGCTATCTCGATAGGTTACAAGAAAATTATGCTGCCGTTCGAGAAAGCATTAGTTGTTTAACGGCAAAAGACATAACGGCCGATTATGCCCGTTATGGTAGAGGAGAAAAAGAAAACGGCTTGACGTAAACCACTGTTCCGCGCTGTCAGTCAAGCCAATCAAGCTGGTGGAGATTACTTCCGTTCCAGGTAACTTGCGGGTCACTTCGAGACATCGACACTAAACCATTCGAACATTTAAAATTGAGCTTCAAAAGTAAATATTGTGCAAAAAAGCATGGATTGCACTGTCTTCAAGCAAAGTTTACACAATCATAGCACAAATAATGGCAAAATCGGAACCAATAAGCCGTTATTTCGCTCTTCGAATTATCATGTGATCTCTCTTTCCTCCCTTACTCCTTCTCTTTCGTGCCCTCTCCGAGGGCGAAATTTCTTCTGGGGCCTTGACCGAGTTTGTTTTGCCTCAGGTGTTATTCTTTGGTTCGAAGAAAGAAATTCAGCGAAAAACTGGGGGGAAAATAGTTGGCCGTTTATGAGTGAATTTATACATGATATCGGCTTTTTGAACACTTACAGGTACATAATGGTAGCAAACTAGGCAAAGTTGAGCCTATATTAATGTTCATGGCGATGCAAATGTTTGTTGTCTTTGCAATCGCCAGGATTGAACTCCTCGTTTGACAGTGCGACAGGTTTGAATCGGTTGCAAACCACCACACTCAAGAGCAGATTTTGAAGTGGTGGTCCAGTCTCAAGGCAGTCGTTGGACTTTCTGATTTGGCTTTGCGGACGCATCGAAGACAATACGCATCTTGGTGCTCTCTGTATTTTCTCTGATTACAGGTTTCTGGGGTATATATAACTCCCGTTCCCCTTCTAGCTCATGGCTCACTCTCTCCACTATCCCTTGCTCCAACTGATCCTGGATTATCACGTCATACTGATTGAACCGTTCTGGCTCCTTCTTAAGCTTCCTCCCTAGATTGGCTAGACGTCGGCCGAGGTCCCATTTCGGTTGTTGGCTAAGGGTGGTTGACCAGCCTTCCACAACAGTCCGGTCTCGTACCAGCCCTCTGGGTGACGTTCAAGCTGCTTTTGGAATTCACTGTAAACTGACTGTTTGTCTCCGGCTGGTCTGTCTTCTAACCCCAGCAAATTGTTTCCTTTTTCAAACTGGTAGCATTTGTTGATTTTTACTCCAATAATTTTTGTTCTCGTTCGAAACTTTCTAGATTTCTGACTTCCGCGATTCTGTCAGTGTCTTTGTACGCCAGTTTCAACAGTTTAAGCTTTGTTTCGATTTTGTGTTCCATGTTTGTCCTGGCAGGGTCGCCACTTGTCGGGAACTGTCTCACGATTTTTAACTCTTTAACTCCCTTTTATTGTTACTCGAAAACCCTTTCTCTGACCACATGGACCAACCCATAATGTTAATTCTAGTGCAAGTCCTCTCGCGCGGGCAAACCAAAACAAATTATAAATGAAGAAAACGGTTCAGTTCTCTTAAGAAGAAACTATCGTTAGGATCACGACACAACTGTCAGTTTTTGTACACACTAGGGACTGAATAACAATCTTACACATAATATCGTCTGACAAACAATTCATTATTTTGGCATTGTCCTTAAGGTGAAACAACGATGATTGACCTGTTTTGCATAGATATTGTATGATCAAAAGTCACTCCGATATTGCGCGCATTAAAGTACACAGAGTCATTTCAAAAGTCAGCGATTGAAGTTTAGGAGAACTGCGGAATCTTGAATGCCACAGGAGAATTTCTGAGCTTGTTCACTGCCATCCATTTATGATGGAGACCTTCAAATTCGACAACATCTACGGGTACAAGTACAATTTTTTTCTCATTCGATTCGCCATACTGCGCGTGCCAGAAAAACGCCATCTCGTTGTCTGGCCAACACTCGTCGTCTTGTTTACAACGAGATTTGCAAAAAAAATCGGCGCGTGGACTACCAGATTTTGGCAACACAACGAGATGGCGTGATTTCGGCACACGCTGTATGACGAGTGGGAAAAGCTCGTACTCGTACTTATACCCGCTGTCGAACCTGAAACTCTCTAACATCCGAGGTCAAGCGACTCGGTTCGATATTTGGTAATTGCTAGCTCTTCTTCATGGTTGAAGTTAGGTGGAGAGTACATTTGGTTATCATCAGCATAAATATAAAAAGGCAGATCATGTTTGCGAATAACATCACCCAGGCGAACGTGTACAGCACCCTACAACAGAGGAAGCACTGTAACACTGACCCCTGAGGCCTAGGAACTCCACAAGTCAACTTCTTCACGTTAGATGTTTTGCCATCTATGCTTACAAACTGCGGGCGATCGTTGAGATAAAATTCAAACCATTGAATCCAAGGCATTCCCTTTGATTCCAAAGCGCTCCGAGAGTCTATCAAGCAATGTCTGGTAGTATTTTTAACCTTTTTAGCGTTTTGACCGAAAACAATTTGTTGTAAATTTTACGCTTTTTGTTTGAGCTTTGATTTATGACATTATAAGTTGTGACCATTGAGGTGTGAAGAATGAATAATGTATTAACTAACCCCTCAAGTTCAGTTGTCATTTAATATATTCTAACACTCTCCTAAGATTTAACATAACAAAACTTCTCCATTGTGACTGGTTGAGAGCAGTGCTGTTTTTCGTAAAACAGTGCAAAGGATTGTTTCAGCGCAATTTATTTTAAGACTACAACTTCCACTACATTGCGACTACGTATACGACTTCGATTACTACGATTACTAACCCGATTACTATCACGACTACAACAATGATAACATTGATTTGATATGATTATAAAATAAACTTCCGTAAATCTCGTGCGCTGATTGGTCGAACACCATGTCTGTATCAGAGTATATAAACACGCTTTTGACGTCACAAAACAACAACATTGAATCTGCTGCCAGCTGCCATTTTTTTTGCACTTGCAGAAACATTTTTTTTTTCTTAGAAACATGTCAGACAGTAAAAACACACAAAACTTTAACCTAAATCTGAGTAGAAAAGAAAATGATCCTGGTAATAAAGTTACTGGAAAACTTGAAAAGAAAAAGACGCGGTTTTCTACCGACGACGACACTGAGCTCGGCAAACTTCACTGCAGGCCCAAGTAAAAAATACAAAGTACTCAACAAAATGGGCGGTTTTAATTGTTGAAGGTAATAAAAACATTCGAATTATCAGAGTTCTAATTTTATTCAGACACATCAAACGCGAGAAATATTTAAAGAAAAGTATTCATTAGTCAAAAAACTCGTACACGAACTATACGTACCATACAAATCTTTTAAGATTTGAAAATTAAATGAATTAAATTTGATTTAAAAATTTGTTAAGCTTATGTATTTATCCGATTTCTTTCTACTTTTTATATGAAGAGTGGAGAAAAGAACGAGGAATTAAGAGTGTCAGAAATTTATGACAAAAGAACTTTTAAAACACATCTATTACCAATTTTAGTCGGCTTAGTGTTCATAGGCTTGATTGAACAGTCTCTGCAACAAGAACCATTCATCAGATCCCATCAAGCATGTAGCCGTGATAATGTCCCAATCCAGATCCAGGGAACAAGAAGTCCTGTTGTAACAGATAGCGTAAAGCTCTTGGGATGTACTGTCCGAAACGTCCAAATGAATTTGTTTTCTCCCAAAAACCCGAACACACGAGGTCATTTCAAAGTTGTTCAGTCTCAAAACGATTTCACTAGTTATTTTTTCCGGTCTCTGCTTGAAAGCCTGTAAGAAAGTATTGCCTAAGCTACCGCAAATAAAATGGTTTGTAGTTTCTCTGGAAACCTTGGACTGTTGGCCTTTTCTAATGGCAAACTTTCTAATAAAGTTGAGTAGTTTTTCCTCGATTCGTGACAGTTCAAATTCAAACTTCCGGCGCTTCGTGCTCACAGTTTCAGATGACGTATACGTGTACGTAAGGAGAATTTGAAGGTTGATATTAAATTACGCGCCTCGCCGAAGACGGCTCGTGAATTTCAAGTTTTTTATCAATTCTCCCAACATATCCCCCTCGCGTTTATGTCACAGGCCAAAGATACGAAAAATGCGTTTGATTGATTACGAATACGACTCGACTATGATGGCGATGACGACTGACTATGATTACTAAGGTTACTGTTATTCAGTAAAAACTTCGATGCTGGTTCCTTTTTTAGACACTCTTTCCTTCTTTACAACTTGTTCTGTGGTTTTGGTGTTTACGACTTTTGTCGTTCAATTTTAAAACAATTTGTATTCGTGTGTTTTTGTGAAAGCTCAAAACCCACTCGTGCAAATTATTTCCAATTCAAAATTGAACTCGAAGTCATGTGATAGCCTATACCAACTAAAGCCCATGACTTTTAATTGGACATTAGTGTTCAAGTGTTTTTTTTTTATCTTTTGCAGCTCACTTTGTTTGATCAATTCTCAGTTGTCTTATTTTGTATCTGTTATGTAAGAGAAGGCTTCAACTGATGAACGAATTTATTTGCCTTACTAGTTACGTACCAAGGAGTTTAAAATACGTCCGTATGTAGTTAATTACCGGCACTTTCGAAACGCAAACAAACAAACGCGTATCTACACCAGTTTTCAAACTAAATTCAGTCACATTTAGTTACTTAGAGCGCTTAAGTTTATCAGAGCGCTTCTGTTTATACAATGAGAAGCAATTAAGATGTATATAACTAGAAGGCGGAAGTAACAAGATAACAAACCGAAAGTGTCGCTTACCTCCAGGTTTTGTAATAACATTCATAACAAATACAGCGAAGAATAGTTTCGTATAAAGCAATCGAAAGCTTATTCTGTTCATTACAAGAGGCATGACTTGACATAACACCCGGCTTTGATCTAAACTTCGTTCTTTAACTTGATGTCTCTGCCACTACAAGTCACATTGGCTGTTCGAATATCCAGTCACAACACTCTGAAGCTCCGTGGACTTTGCTCTCTGCTATGTTTTCTTTGAAATCAAAATAACGGAACTGACATATAAATCAAAACACAGCGAATTTGTCAAATATCTCAGCTGTTGTTGACAAATGCTTGTGTAGTCAAGGTCGAAGTGATATCGATATCAACCGATCTTTCATTGACCAACCCGGGCTTCAAGCGAGAAATTTCCGGACCGTATCTCACGACATAAGCTACATTTCTTTAGATGAAGCGAAAAGGCTGAACCCGTGATTGAATAAGAATCTTTTCTGCGTTTATCAGTTTTACTTTAATTCATGCTGTAACAGCTACAACAACAACAATATATGTTATTTGTATCTTCAATTTACATATTGATTTTTAATTATGGAAAAAAGAACAAAAGATACTGGCAGTCTGAAAATAGTTTCTAAACTAAGTAAATCGAGTCAGACTGGATTTAGTTGATATAAACATTTGTCAGGTCGTAATAGTTCATATGAAAAGACACTAGATATAATATATAAACAGGACAATAAAACTGAGTTACGAACACAAGTACGTACAAAAATATTTACCAGGCTGAAGTTAGCACCAGGTTCAGCACTGCGTTCATCACTACGTTCGATAAATGCTATAAACAAAGAAACTAGGGCTTAGACGATCAATTTATTGACAACAACTTTTATTATGCAACTTGACTAGTACATTTGTCATATAAATTTACGTTTCTTTTCTTTTTTTTTTACATTAACTTTGATATGTACAGAACATTTTTTGTTTCTAAATAAACCAGGAGACTGGTGAACTTTTCAGTTTTCAAGCAGTCTCCTGTTTTCTTCTAAGTTTAATAGAATGTGAGAAACATAACTTTAAGGGAGAAGTGAGGTCAAGTAAAGAGGATCCTTCTATGTATTTGCACAAATAGCACCACATTTGAATTAAAAAGCTATATGAAAAATTTGACCCCAAAGTCGGCGGATCGCGGAATTAGGGAATTTCCGGAAAGGAATTTTTGGTTCCACAAATGCTATAAACTAAAATACTACGGCATGGACAACCAGGCCATTGACTGTCATGAGTAGCTTAGCACCCATATATTTCGGCTCAGAAGGTCACGACCCCGGCTCAGCAAAATTTACGGAAAAGGGGATCGCGAAATTTGGGGTTCGGTAACAGAATTCCTAGTTTCAAACCGTGACATTTCAATCTCAAGACCATTTCAAACTTTGGAACCCAATTTGGTCCAAACTATACATTGAACACTTATGCTTTTACACATATAGCACCACATTCGAATTAAAAGCGGAAATGGAGGAAGTCTGGAACCAACTCTGACTTCCTCGAATACAAAGCCAAGAGAAATTATATGAACTGTGTGTTTAAGAATGCCAGAACTGAATATCATCAAAATTTTGTTGACATGAACAGATCCGACCAGCAAAAGCTCTTTGCGGCATCAAAAAAACTACTAAATCTCAAACAAGAACCCGTCTTCCCTGTTCATTTTTCTCTCGATAGTAAAAATCTAGCAAACAACATCGGTACATACTTCATTCAAAAAATCAAGCGAATTAGACTTAAGCTAGACTCTTTCTCCACGCCTGGGACTGTTGTTTATGTTGCCTACAACAACATTGGTTCTTCAATCACGATAGAACAGTTCCAACCCTTCATTGAATGCTCTGGATCTTATCTACTTATCAGTTGTCATGCTGTACTCCTGCCAGTTTTAACCAACATGGTCAATAAGTCTCTTACAACTGGTTGCTTCCCTGACCAATGGAAAACAGCAATCGTCAACCCACTACTTAAGAAACAGCAGCTCGCCTCATCATTCCAGAACCTAAGGCCAATCAGCAATCTCCCTTTTTTTTCCAAGCGCGCTGACGGAACGTGCCGTTTCAAACCAAATTGGAACTCACATGATCGACTATAAACTTTATCCACTATTGCAATCATCATACAGAAAGAATTACAGCGCCGAAACTGCATTGCTTAAAGTTAAAAATGACTTGTTATTTGCTATAAACAGGGGTTATGTTTCTCTGCTAGTGCTGCTTGACCTCAGTACAGCATTAGATACCGTCGACCACAGCATCTTAATGCACAGACTCAACACCAAGATTGGAATGAGAGCAACTGAATCCTGGTTCTCCTCTTACCTAACTGGTCGTCGTCAGCAGATATCTGCAAATGAATCTCTCTCTGACGTTTTTGAACTAAAGTGTGGGGTACCCTAGGGGTCATGCCTTGGCCCCCTTCTTTTTACCATTTATGCTAGCCAGCTATTCAACGTCATTGAGTCACACCTACCAGATGTTCATGCATACGCAGATGATACACAATTGTACTTATCGTTTAATCCCAACACCATCACAGATGTAGAAAATGCCTTCACTGCGGTGGAATCTTGCATCAACGACCTCAGATCTTTCAACAACAGCAAGACTGAGATGCTACTTGTCGATACTCCACAGGGGCAGCTGAAAAAAATAACCTGCAACACTGCGATCACTGTGGAAGAATCTGTAATTATGCCAGTCGACGTTGTGCGGGATCTTGGGGCGTGGTTTGATCAGAATTATCTACGAACACAAACGTTAGCAAGATTTCTGCATCTGCATTTTTTTATCTCTACAACATCCGCCACATTAGAAAAATTCTTAGCCGTGAACACACAGAAACACTAATTCATGCATTTTTCACCAGCCGCCTTGATTATTGTAATAGTCTCCTCTACGGTCTACCTGACAGTATTCTTGCAAACCTTATCGAATCCAAAATGCATGTGCCCGTCTGACTTACAACTACTCTAAATTCTGCCGCGTGACTCCTTTTCTTAAAGAACTGCACTGGTTACCCGTCCGTAAAAGAATTAATTACGAAATCTTGTTAATCACATTTAAAGCTCTTCATCAATTGGCTCCTTCCTACCTCTCAAACCTCGTCATTGTCATTAAACCTGGCCGTTACGACCTTCGCAGTTCAAGCAACGGGGCACGCCTTGCCTATCCTCGCCTAAAATCCAAAAAAAACTTTCGCTGACCGCGCATTTATGCTTGCTGCAGCTATTCTCTGGAATGATCAGCTTGTTGACATCCGTACCTGTCCAACAACTGAACTATTCGAATCCAAACTGAAAACTCACCTTTTTAAAGTTGCTTTTAATTAATAATTATACTTTACAAGTTTTAGATTTTACTGAATAGTATTTTACTAGTTTTTATGAACATGAAGTTTTATTATCACTGTATATTTAATCCTCTTTGTTTACAATTTTTCCAAATATTGTCATGCGCATCGAACATTTATGAATTTGCGCTTTATAAGAACGATTTATTATTATTATTGTTAAAAAAAATTGACCCCAAAGTCGGCGGATCGCGGAATTAGGGAGTTTCCGGAAATAAATTTTTGGTTCTAGAAATTCTATAAACTAAAATACTACAGCATAGAAATCAAGTAATTGACTGTCATGAGTAGCTTAGCACCCATATGTTCCGGCTCAGAAGGTCAGCAAAATTTACGGAACAATGGATCACGGCTTAGGGAGGTTTCGAAACGGGACCAATACCAAACCAAGCGACTAGGGTATTCACGATCAATTAACCGAATGACATGTGAAGTTTGAGATTTCGTATCCTAAAGTCGCTTACATTCGATTTCTTTCAAAAGCTGAGTTTCACTTGAAACTACGGTTTATCATCCAAGCATTTCGGCTCAGTTTCGTTGTTGGAGGTGGTGTTTTCAGTAGTGACTGATTATAAAACCGTATAACAGGTTTGGTCCAAATACGGTGAGCAATTCTGGCAATCGTCCGTAGAAATATATGCTGGACGATATACAAGTCTTTGGATTGCAGTCCCGGGGAACTTCAGTAACTCAATGTTAGTAACTGTTACTAGTACATTATGTGGACAGAGAACAGAGGGGTCATATTAAAAGCATTTTTAAGCGCTTCTACAGCAATTAGTTTTTTTTTTTACTTTTCGCATCATTTTGTGTTACTGCCACAGCATCAAAATTCTGTGCCGTGTTAGCGTGAACGAATATTAGCACATGTATTATTAGAATTTATTATAGATTTATCGATATTTCGCGATGCAATGGCTGTTAATGGAGATCGTGATTTTTGCTTTGTAGATCATAAAGAATTAAAAGTTAACTCACGGAAGCATTTAGTTTACAACGTTAAGATCTGGGGTTTTTTTTCTATTATTTTTTGTGTGGACACAATTTGTATAATTGTTAGCAGCGTCGTGAAAACGGTAATAACGTAGTTTCGGTATTAAGAGGCTCTGTCTGAGAAAGTGTTCCAGGGGACCAAAGTGGTGGTCAACCGATTTCGAAGAAACTTGGCAAAGAAGTTGGGTTCGGTGAGATATTGTAAAAGCCATTTTGGTTTCCTTCTCTGATTTTTTGTTCCAAAGTTACGGAGGGAGTTCCTATTTTTGCCTTCGGAGCTCCAAAATCCTGCCTTATAGTAGGTCTATACGAAATGCTATAAAATCACAATAGCAAGATCTGGTGCCAAATGAGTTTGATCATTTAAAACCTCTACAATGCTCCTCTCACTCTATGTATGTAGCTTTGATGTCAAGTCATTTGGTTGAGAGAGGTCTAGGGCTAGATTCTGGTCAAATTCATGGTAAAGCTCAAGACCCAAATTTGCCATTTTTCAAAAAGTCATAATCTCTACCTTCCTGCTTGGGTTTTTTTGAAACCTACATCAGAGAGTACCTTGACACTTCATTCATCAATATCAGTTGAGAAAAATTTGGACTTAAGAAAGTTAATTGATTTTTAGGGGGGAGTTTCAATGTCACCTCCGAGTAGTCCAAAATGCAATATTGGCCACACATGATACAACAACATAGGACTTCTTAGATATAATGCTCTCTTATTGCACGTGAATTGTTATTGATGAAAGTATTAGCCAGTATAAGTATGATTTTCTGGAAATACAGAAAATTTATACCCTAAAACAACCAAAAAGGGCCTCTCATTACCATTAATGACACCCAAACTGAACTTATTAAGGTAGATGATTTTTACTTCGAAACAGTTAACATATGCAAACAGAAGCTAAGACACTGTTAACTGAGCATGTCAAAATATGTTTATTTTTCCCATTTATTAATAATTATTTGAATGGTTACAAGTAAGAATTCGCAGGCAAATTATACCCACTGTAAACGATATGACGTAGACTCCGTGATTGTTTCACAGTGGTCTTATTAGGTAAACTTTGCCAAAATAGCATGAATTAAAAACAACAATAACTGCTAGGAAGTAATATTGATCTTACCTGTGAATCCCTTGACCAAATCACTCGTCCAAAGCCATTACTACGCGAGCGTCATGTAAACGAAAAAAATTGTACGTTTGGCTAATCCATGAAACTTACCAGGGCTTAATGAAAAAATTTCCAGAGCTTTTCAAGGGATTTCCGGGGCCCACACAAACATGGGCGGCGGAAGCAAATTAAAAGTTATTTTGGGGGCACAGTGGTAATAGTTCGTAATGAAATCTGAAATTTTTATTGAAAAGTTACTGTTGCGATTGTTAGCCAGAAATGACCCTTCCCCCCCTCCCAATCCCCCTCAACCAAATTATGGGTGGCCAGGACGAACCTGCAAAAACATTTGTTAAAGATGCAAAGAATATCAAGAAAACAAAAAATGAAAGTATTTGTCATAAAAGAAGTTGTTGAATTGAAATATTAGAAGTACTGACTTGCAGTGCAGCTACTTGCGTCAGTCGAGAGTTTACATGTGTAATCTAACAAGGCAAAATATACAATAATGGCGCAATGCTTTTCTTGCCTTACTGACACTTCTTGTTTATTAGCGATCAACGTTACATATAAAACGTGCTGTTCTTTTTCAAGTCCGGATAGCCCATGTGGAGGAACTCCTTATTCTCCAGAAGAAGTGAAAACCCTGTCGTTTTGTCAAACAACCTGTTGCTATCCAGTGCTCTGTCGTTTTCAGAGCCTCAGCCTTATTTGCAGTTTCTACTCCATTTTTTTTCCAAGTTCTTGAACATTTTTAATGATCACTCAAAATATTGTAACTCTCAGACAAATTAACCAGTTGAGGCGATTTCAGTGCTTAATGTCATACTGTTTGCTTTGTAACTGCCCAATCAGATTGCAGATACTGTACCAGAAACATTGGTTGTTGTTGGGCTCTATCATTTCTTTTAGCTGGCTGTTTTCACTGTACAAAAAACTAATATATCAAGTTGCCATGTTGTGCCAGCTACCAGGCTCAGCTAAAAGACCTTTTATCAAGTTAGCAGCCAAAAATGGATAAAAAGAGAAAGAGAAACTTTATATTTATTATATAAATTATGTTATACCCCCCCCCCCCGTTATAGTTTCATTGCATGTGTGAAATATCTTGTTCTTGGAGCCTGCATGGCTGTGTTTTAGACAGCTGTTATGATTTAGTATGGTTATGGTTTTTTTGTCTTAATACAATAACAAGAGCTTAGTCTTTTTTGGGTGGGGGAGAGATGGATATCAAACAAATGTTATGTGTGTGTGTGCAAGGGGGGGGTGGGGTGGGGCATTTTCAATGAAGGCAAAAGGTTTTTCCAATCAAATGTAAAGCTATAGGTGAATTACTCGCCCTTCATTATTTTTTTTTACTCGCCCTCCCTTTTTTTTAATAAAAATTTTAAACAAAAAGAAAAATTAATCACATTTGTTCTTTATTTGTTTTCT
>JAOBAT010071868.1:14396-45030 GCA_026413305.1 Hydrozoanthus tunicans | reverse complement strand
CCACGGCATGTGAAAACGCCGGATCCTAACCACTAGACCATGTTGGAGAACTGCGGAAGTTTTTACTTGCAACCAGGGGTTAAGCGGTGCCAAATCAATTTTTGAACAAGGTGTGCCGTATTTCAATGAATGTTAGACAGGGGCAACTCACTGTTTCTATTACCCGCAAAAAGGGAGCGATTGCTCGATGGAAAACAATTATTTGATATTTTTCACAGGTTGTGCCCTAGTAGGCCTAAATAATTTGCAATGGAAAAATTTCGAGCCGTCCACTCTACCCGTTATACACGAGGATAGTGGACAGAAATAAACAAAAACTTAAATGTTCGATTTTTTTCACATTTTTAACGATCGAGCTTACTCATGCCTTCTACTTTGCCTAAGAAACTAGAATATTTAGCTTGTTAATATGTTTTAAATTCAAAACACGAGGGCAAGTAGACAGACAGACCTCGGACACCAAAAACTTAGACTACCTTAAAAATCTAAAACAACTCGAATACTCAGGCCCCATTCAAATCAATATCTAATAAACCGGCACGACTTGTGGCATCATGAGAAAATCGACGTTAGTTCATACAAAGCAGAGAAGCCTCAAACTTTAACGGTTTCTATTATTTCATTTTAATAAACACGCTTTGATCGCTTTAATTGCTAGTTGTCAAAACATATTTTGTTTATTAAAAAAATTGTCGTGCTTCATTTAAGCAATGTTTAAACTACAACAAAACAGCACAATGCCTCACAGGCAGTTTTTTCAGCTTCAAATCATATTTATGACGATTAAAAGTGTGAGGTTTGTGGAGAAAAGAACAGAAGGAATCGATTTTGATAACAATGTAACAGCGAGATCGGAAATCACCTACGAAAGTTTTCATTTCTTAGTTAACATTGTCATCAAGAGTTGTGGATCTTTCAATGTTAAACCTTCTTGTCCAACTAATAGGCCAAAACCTTTCTCACAGTTTGAATAGGTATTTTTAAAGCTGATGGGCTTTGAGAACACAAGATTTAATCATTACAAACTCCTTTTGTTGAAATGCGTCTTGTTGTTGTGCGTGCAAGTATTTGATAGGACTTTTAAATCTGAGAAGAGAAGGGAGGGTGACAACGAATATGGCTGAATAACCGGTCAAATTTCATACTTTTGTCGACGCTTATTAGAATTTTCGATGACGGTTACCATTTCATTCAACAGAAATAATCCCCCTTCCCCTCCCGGTAAGGGTCTTTGTCAAACTAACATGCCCAACTGCATTCCAGGATAACCATTGCCGGTCGAAGAAGTCAGCACAAGCAATAAACTGTTATAATTTTCAAAAAGGTATGAAAATGATCATATCTCTAAAATCCCTGGGCAAATAATGTCTCTTCGTGGCTAGCTTTCCCGCCTCTGCCTCCTCGGGCCTTAGCAGTTTTGGACTCTTGTTTTACTACACAGTTGAAACACAAGGCTTGAAATATGTGAGAATGGTTCTGCAGCTTGACCTTGAGACACTTTGTTTCTGTGGAAAGAAAAAGAAAGAACTAGTGCCTCAATACAGTGAAACCCGCCGATCGCCTTATTTTTACACCATTAAAAATCTTAACTACACCATTAACAATAACTTTTTTATTCCGCCGGCCAAATGGCCATACTTTTTCTTACGAAAACACCCTCTTTTACAAGGTAATCCCGTTTCTTCTGACCCATTCGCGACCGAATAATCAAAATCGAGTTGAAACGTCAATAAACGAACGCCAGTTATCTCATTTTTAGTACGTTTTCGCACGATTTAAGGACGTTTCAAAGGGCGAAAATGAATTCTTTCTTACATTGTTCTTTTTTAATGAAAGTGTTGTCTGTGTTAAAATAGACCGACCCAAATTCCGAGATAAACAGCTCCCTATTTGCTGTCAAACCTTTTTAAGAAGGAGATATTAGAGAGTTGTTCGTCTTATAGAGACTTAAAATACAGTAATTAATGACTGAGAAAACGCACGGCTTGGACAAAGATTTGGTGTCCGTTTTATAGAGGTGTCCGTCTTATAGGGACTTGAAACACAGTAAATTACAGTAAGTGAAAGTGGCAGGGACCAAGATTTGGTGTCCGTTTCTAGAGGTGTCTGTCTTATCTGTGTGTCCTCCTTGAGGGTTCGACTGTATATACTACTGATTCTCGTTACTGAACAGACGCGAAAATCTTTATAAATGGTTTTGCAATTTCGCAGAACATGATTTCTGCGTTAGTATTCTCGTATGAGCCAAACCTTTAAGTCGCATGTTCATCAAATGTATATATTTTGAAATTTTTTAGGAAAAAATGTACCGGGGAAACTTCGTTAACACAAATTGCCATACCTTTCTTTATAAAAAAACCCGTTAACAAAGACACCCCGCAGTTAACACGGCTTATAACATAGAGCGCAAAGTTATTTCGATTTGACTGGTCATCAATGGAGACATTTCTATTACTCGGCGCTGATTGGGCGCTTGTATACTTCCAAAATTTTCCGACGACTTTCCGAAAACTTCTTAAGGTCTGAAAAACGATTAGGACCGCTTTCTAGCCGAAAATTTGCAAAGACTTCTGAATATCTTTTAAATATCATAAAAGTGCCTTACAAACGTTTTTTTTAAAAACGGTTTAAAAACCGTTTCTGAATAGTTCCAGAGGTTGTAAAGGTTTCCAAACTCCAAAACTGAACCGGCCAAGGCGGCAGTTCAGAAATATACACGTAACGCACAGTCCCCAAGGAAACAGTTAGTTTTGTGTTCCCTAGACGATGTCTAGGAACTGACTTGAGTGAAAATAGACTAACTTGTTTCCCAAATGGACTATACATTAAGTGTTATGTCATATACTTAGACTTTCCCTTAAATAATCATAAAACAAAAAACTAGCAAAGATGGCGGGCGGGCAACAACTACGCAATTGTATCCCAATCGGGAGACATTTGAATTTGATCAGGGGCACGTGACCAAGACCCAACCAATCACAGGTTCATTTTGTTGAATGAAAGTCTAGGTATA
This sequence comes from Hydrozoanthus tunicans, assembly GCA_026413305.1. Classification (NCBI taxonomy): domain Eukaryota; kingdom Metazoa; phylum Cnidaria; class Anthozoa; order Zoantharia; family Hydrozoanthidae; genus Hydrozoanthus; species Hydrozoanthus tunicans. The sequence continues at coordinate 42,017 of JAOBAT010071868.1, read as the reverse complement.
TAACAATCATAGTTGATGGCATTAAACTAGTAAAGAATTGGTTAAGAATCTGTGAATACTCACCGGTGAGCTTTTAGGGGACTGTAGCATTGTAGACGTTACATTAACTTGTTCTCCTAATGGAATCAGTTCCTTTACTCCATATTTATCGGTCATGTATTTACCGTGTTTAGTGAGCCAATTCTTGTTCAAATTTCCTGTAAATTTGTCTTTATTATTGACATCCTTGTGTTCAAAGTTTTGATTACCAGATGATTCAGTACAGGTGCTACAACGAGATGAAATAAAAATCTCATCCACGTTATTGACTTTATTTTGAACCGCAACCAAAATTTGTTTTTCCGATTTGGGTTCAACTACTTTATCGCCCTTTGGTTCATTGTCAGCCACATACTTTGTATTAGACCTCACACGTGGTTTCTTCCTTTGTGGGGAACTAGGAGTAGACGAGTAGTTACAATTAGAAGAATTTACGACATCCTCGCAGACATTCTCTTTAGAGTTTTCACGGCAACTGTGACAGGTTAAATTGATGTTTACGTTCGGTTGTTCTGCTACCGCAGTTGAATTCTTTTGAACTAAGTCTTTTGACAACAAATTCGCTGCGCAGTTGGTGCAATCCGCCTTGTTGCTCACAGACCCGCCGTGTAAAGTGTTTGAACAAGCTGAATCCTGCTCAAGTTGTCTCTTTCTTGGGTTCTTCTTCAACCATGTCCTCAGTAACTGCTGTTGACTTCTACACTTTCCATTTTCTGCTTCAGCCAAGCTGGGATTACGCATTGACGACTGTACAGATAAAGGTGACTTGGGTGTGTCGTAATCATAAATGGGGAAAGGCGCAAGAGAACCTAGAGGGAAGAAATTTTATGGGTTAAAAACAAGGAGACCTTATAGAATAACACAAGGTGAAACTGAACATAATTTATAGTGCATGATATATGCTGCACACACTACATGCATCAATTTACAGATGCTTTAAGTCTTGTGTATATTCATATATATTTTTTAATTTTAACTATACATTTTATTAAAAAACAATCAAGTTAGAGTATTTCACTCAGAATGAGTTTTATTTTCTGTTTCATCCTCCTATATTTGTGGGGTGGGCAAAGCAGAAAAGTAGGAGTAGCATGGCTGTGCATAAACACAGGGCTAGCATAGTTGGCATTGACTTGAAGGAATCGTAAACATGAATATGCTTAGGGACTCTGAGAATATATGTCAACCATTAAGCATCATTGGAGGCATACAGCAATATGTTACGAAGTACACACGATCATGAAGTTACGATTTACATACCATCATTTCCTTTCAATGTTTGACCTGCTGGAGGACTTTTTTCATTTGCCAAGTTTTCCTTTGATGACAAGTTTGGACCAGAAACTTTCTGTGGTGGAGAGGTAACTGAAACGGCATTTGATACTCTTGTTGCCATAGCAACAGGACTGGCCGGTTGATTGAGTCTTGGATTGGTGTAGAGTCTAGCAGTCATTCTTGGTGTTTTGGCAGCTGAGCGATTGAACAGTGGTGAGGAAGGTAGTGTTTGCAGCAAAAGTGGACTCTTAGGAACTAAATGTGTTGCAAAAAAGATCACAGTATAATTGAGGGTTATATACATGGTATAAGTTTACCCTCATTTTCAGGGTGAAGACACCTTTTTATGCTATACTATCCATAAACTGTCTAGCTTTATAATTGGAAAGTATTGGTTGTGTTACTGAAATATAATCAACTCATAATCAACTTGGAAGGTTTTGGTCATCTTACTGAAACATCCACTCATAATCATTTTGGAGTAAATTTAAAACTTAAACAATCTCAGGCTTGAAAGCTAGTCCTACAAGTTTGTTTTCAAATGTAACACAGATTGGCACTTTGCAGTTGCCTGACTGATTGGACAGAGACATTGATTGGCCTTCCATTTGCAATTTTCAGAACCTGTTGTTATGTACCACCTAGTAGGTTAAATGTTTCCTTTATATTTGAGTCAATTTCTACCTTTTGTTGATGGAGTTTGAGGAGGAGTCCCAGAAGACTTCTCACAATGACCGGTAACCTTTATATCAAAGCTACTGCTGCCGTCTATTGGTTGTCTGATCATCCTCCTACAACATACATACAACAAAATGAGTTTTTGGGGGAGGTTTGCATGGGTTAGAAGCTTTTTTAAGTCATTTGATATTAGACTTAAAACCTTGAATCGTTTTCCAACCTACAATGATTACCTGCTTATTTGAACTTTTGTTTTTATATTCAAATTTTCACCAAATGGTAATCAGAAGTACAATGATGTTTTTTCCCCTAGATAAAAAAGGGAGTTTTCTTAGAAGCAAAAGTCCCGAGCATTCAAATAATTTATATAAGTTGTTTCACCATTGTCTTCTAGGATCTACAGAATGTTAATGCTCATGGGTTGTTTGGAAATTCTAGGAGTCTTTGAAGGTTGAACCTTGTGAGCTGAACATCAACATCAACTGAAGTCAAGACCTGTTCAATGGAAACAAATTCTAACTAAATGGTCAACTCTTTTAAGAAAGAGAGAATCATGAATCATGCATAGGTTTTGTGACAGCTTCACAGGTTACTAATGAAATGATCTATGCATGCATGTTAGTCATTCTGTGTCTTTTTATAACTACTCAAGAAACTTAGATCGTACATATGACATAACAATACTGTACATGATTGATTGGTGGGTATCAAGTTACTAAAACTAATATGATGCAAAATAATAAAAAACAAGTACATTCGTTTATTGTCAAATGTTTAGGAATAACTTACCAGATTCTTAGGTTGTTGTCATCTGAGCAGGTTACAAGCTGCACATGAGAAAAGAGTAAAAGACCAGGACCATTTAATTTAGATCATAACAAACTGCACTAAGTGCTGAAATATTAGATAGAAAAACAAGGCTTAGATAATTGTATTGGTTAAAGGTTTTAAATACCCATATTAATCAAAAAGTGAACCAACATTTATTCCATTTTTTGCCATTCAAGCCCATCTATTCCATCCGTTCCAAGCCATCTCAATTTCGTATTGGCCTATAATTGATATTCTGTTTCATTTTGCTTCTTTCTGCTCATCAACCAGTTAAGAAATTGATGACTGACTGACCAAATTCCATTCTCTCTTTACCATGTGTCTTACTATAATCATGTGTATCACATAAGGAATGAGATGCTGATAAACTCAAGCAGGTGCTGATGGGGTTGAGATATTGTTTTAAAAAATGTCTTCTTCAGGTTCCAGGTAATAACTTATCACATACTACATCCCAACCAAGGAATCAAAATGGAAAAAGCTAGGATCCCAGTTCCCTAGAAGTTTTTCATTATTCTTATAGTTAAATCCTACAAATCCATCAACCCCAAAATTAGCACTAATGTATATGTTCTTGTCCAATTGTTAAATTCAAGGTCCCTAAAGGAATTTTTCAGTTACCAATTCAACAACTTACCTTTCCCTGATCAACAGGGCACCAGCTGACACTTGTCACTTCACCAAGGTGACCCTTCAAAAGGAATGGTGGAGCTTTAGGATTGTCGACTCTCCAGATGTATGCATCATTTGTACTGGAGCCACTTAGGATAAACTGGTCATCAGGGCTGAGGGCCGCTTTAACATAGAATGTGGAATTGAGGTGGCCAGCATAAGAGCAGATTGGTTTGTCAGTAAGAGATGCACAGTTGTACATATAGATTCTGTCATTTGTGCAGCTTGCAAAGAGCCGAGATTGATTTGAATCAAGGATCAGTGATGAAAAACCTAGAAACATAAAAAGGAATTAACCATGTTATAAATTTGTAAGACAGCTTATTTAATTCAAATCTAAACAAAAACAACAATCCTATTCTAAAATATTTAAAACTATACCTTATGAAAAGGTTTTCAGCAATTTAGATCTATATGATACCTCTTCATTTCATTGAAAACAAAAGAACATTTAATTTAGGTTTTTGTGGTAAAAGGCCATGTTGGATCAAAGTAACCATCCATTTGTAGCAGGCATTAGTCTACCCAAAACAGATGTAGACAAGCAGTGATAAAATGAAAATATTTTTTTTGCCTGTTCCTGGCTGTGTTTTTGAAACTTGCACAAGTTGCCAGTTTCTTGGAATCAAAAGAAGATAGGTTTTTATTTTAATCAAGAAAATCCCAAGCCAGCAAAGGTTAGAGGTGACAATAACTGTTACTCCATTAATATAATAAAAAGTTTATTAAAAGCTTTTTATTCTGACTAGCTAAAAATTATCTAGGAGAAACACCAAGTTTAACAACTTTGCCCACTCACCATGCTTTCTTGAACCTGTTCCTGGGTATGGGAATACATGATATGGAATTGGTTTTTGCCGAACATTGTTAGATATCTTTCTTAAGTCCCAGATCTTAATGTTACCATCAACAGCTCCACATGAGAGCAGCAGATTGTCTCCTTGAAAGACAACTGATGTGACACTCTGTTGAGAGTCCTAAAATGAGAAATAAACATATTTAATTAAATTAATGCAAAAACAATTACATTTTTTGGTATCTTCTGTTTAATTCCATCAAAAAGTAATTTTAGCCAATGATATCAAAATACTCTGAAACTTTTAAATAACTGAATGGTCTAGTGAAAAAACCTGACACTTTTGAGGTAGGAAACAAAAACTCTCTGTCTCGATCAAATCGCCAATCAGAAATGAAAGTTGACTCATTATAAGGATAGAAGTTCAACTATTTTGATAAAACACTTATATTCTTGTTAAGTCATTAAATAAGTTATAAGTTAACTTACTGAAACAGGTTGTGGAGCAGAGGGCCATCGCCCTCTTTTCTTGTTTCGCTGTGGCGTTGCCAGTACTTGTTGTGTGTGGACTTGATAGAGTTTGTTGACTGGTTGATAAAACCCATCTCGCCGATTACATCTTAGATCCCAAACCATTATGTTACCATCCCGAGCTCCAGTAGCAAACACAACTAAAATGAAAAACAATTTTAAATCCAGACTTTGTGAGCATCTATAGGAACACTGTTAGCGAACCACAGCAGATGATGTTATGATATAAAAGTAAAAGAATGTGTTGATCAAAGTAAGGTTAGCCAGGCAAATTTGAATGTAGTCAAATGCTTCCATTTATAAAAAGTGTATGATATATGTGTCTACAGGAGGATGTCAGAGTGAGTGAGTACCTATGATACTATGCAATCTTGTCCTTTTAAAATGCTTTTCTTGTACAAAAATATTTTATTCCCATTCTAGTGTGTGCTTGTGTGTGGGGAGCTATCTCCTGTAAGAAACATTTTTATGTATTTTTTCTTCTTGTAACTGTTTTTTGTATATTTTATATATTGTTGTCATATTTTAACAAACAAAACTATTGACCTTACGTCATATCCGGAACTAGACAGAAATAATTAATTGCATGTAAAGAATTATTTAGTTGATTAAAGTGAGAGTTGAGAACAAAACAATTGTATACTTCTGAATAGTGGCTGATCCGCCTCAACAGGCTCGATCAGCTATCTGTGGATTAGTCCTTTAAATCAAAAATGTAAATTCATAATTGTTGTTGAATTCAGATCTGATGATACTTACAGAAATCTTCATTCCTAAAGTTCACTGACTTCACACTACAACTATGGCCCTTGAAGATTGCGAGAGGATCATCTCTGTTGATGTCCCATAACACAGTTGTTTGGTCTCCTGAGGCAGTCAACTGTCATAAAAAAAATCGAACCAGTTTGTTTTGTAACCAAAACATGGATACGAAAAATAATTTGCATGAACTGGAGTTTAACACCCTCTGACACCTCCCCCCTCCCCACTCATACACAAATTAAAGTGTATACATTGTCTTTCAAGAAACTTTGCTTCTTAGAATTTGAGGCTTTCTAATTAAGCAGTTTCAAAAAACAGACTTAATAGTTGTCCCATTTTTAAGCATCAAAGTTGTCAAAAAAGCCATGCCCTTTGAAAATGAGCCCATGCTAGAAGGCTTGAACTAGTTGAATTGATGACGTGTTAGGGTGGACCACTGAAGGATTTTTGAGACAAATTTGGAGCAAAATGCCGAAGAGTTGCGTTGTGTGGAACTGTAGCAATGTCGTCGATAAATAAAAAAAATATTGTAGTTACATGTTATTCCATTCTATGGAGATGAAAGACCTGTTGTAAAGGCTGGTCTCAAACCATGGATTCCCCCTATTTCATCATCAGTCACCATTCTTCAAGCACTCGGTCATTGTTGAACGGCATGGCTTTTTTGACAACTTTGAAGCTTAATATAAATGGGACAAATATTTAGATTTTCAATTTTTTTCCGAACACTGCTGAGAAAGCCCCAATTTTTAGAAGAAAAAGTTTCTTGAAAGATGACTTGTACACTTTAAAGAAATGAACACAAATTCAAAAAAACATCCCAACTCTCATAAATAAAACAAAACTGGAGCAAGGGTGCAAAAATACTTTTTGTAATTGAATTTGAAAAAAAGAGACCATACTATAATATCTTAGGAAATCCCCAAGATCCAAAAGCAATCAGTAATTTTGTAAAAGAATTTGAAAATTAACTTTTAAAATACTGGTGGCCTTAATTGTGACCCTTTCTTTCAAAAATTTTAGATGTGACTGCTGTTTCCTATCTTAAAGATCCCACTTCAAATTTCCCTTACCAGCTTGGGCTCGTCATACATCCAGGCTATGTCAAAAATGGCATTAGAATGTGCAGTCCAGTCTAGAAATGAGTAGTAACAGTGTGTTACTATTGAACATCTGTAACTATATATTTTAAAATGGGGAACACATTCAAATAATAATAAAAATCATTTAAACAGCCTAGTTTTGAAAACTTTTAGAAAATTATCCAATAAGGAAATTTTGCCTTGAGATAATTTGACATGCAAGTCTTCTTCCATGGCATTTAAAATGTATAGTTTAATTTTTTGTGCTGTAAATGATTATATTCCTAAAAAAAAATTCCTCTTCATATATCAAACAAAGGCTGTGCACTGTTATGGTTCATCCAGTCTAAGAGGAACACCATAACTTTGAAAATAGGTCTTTTTTATTCCCCTTGAAATTCATTGTGTTTGATAACCAAAATCTTTTATTACCAATGATAGAAGCTTAACCCTTCTTTAGCCAAGTTCCCCATTGGGCTGGTTTTTATCTACGATCTGTAGTGTTAAGCAGATGAGAGTGAAACTTTACCAAGTTTATTAAAACAAAACATTTAGCTTGAGGAGTGATACCTTTGACAACAGATGATCGACCATATTTTTTTGTGTTTAGTAACTGGACACAGCCATCTTCATCTGCAACTGCCAATAAATGACCACTGTTTGAAGCTGGAGAGAGTGAAACATGCATCATGATGAACATTGGTTAAAGATACATCATCATCAGTTAATGATTCATCAGTGTCTGTAAACCATCATCATCAGCATAATTGATTATATTTGCTTCTCTCTTTCCCCACAACAGAAATACTATTCATTTGAGCTGTATGAGCAGAACTTAGGGGAAGGAGGGAAATTATATGATATCGATGAAAAATTTCCTGCCGAAACAGGAAGTAAAAACAGAAGTCGAAATAAAAGCAAAGTCTAGCTACCTTTGCTGAACTGACAGGCAAATGGCGGAACATCGTACTGAAAGGGAAATTGGTTTAAAAATGTCATCATGATTTGTTGAGATGAAGTGTAAACTAACCCCAAACATTAAAAGTCTTTAAACTGGAACAACATGTTTTCGTTTACATTACCAGTGACTCGCGACCCATAATCAAGTGCTCGTCGGGTTTCAGGCATTTAAATGATTCGATCGCGAAATCCGTAGGAAAACCTGAAAAAGAAGTACAATGAATTGTTTCTTTAAGAAATCGCTATGAACTTGTTAAGTGGTATGCGATCGATCAACCATTAAATTTCTCATCGGTTATGAATAAATCTTGTTGTATCTTACCCTTCCTTCTTCTGACGGAGAGCAGTTGTCTTTGCCATATTTCACTCACAAGAGTCATAGTCTGTAGCAATGTTCAAGTTATAAAGTATTTTAATAAGACAAAAACTAGAAAGATTTCGAGCACAGACCGACGTGAAGCTAGCAACACATTTCCCGCGAAATAAAAGCGATCAAAAGACGCGCGAGATTTTCAGCTCGTGTTTTCATTGGTCTACTGCTTCAGAAACCCCCAGAAACCATTGCGGTATTTTATCTACGCAATGAATCTTGGGATAGTAAAAACGCTTTGTAGCCACGCGACAAAAACAAGATGGCGGCTGTTTCGATATTTACTGCTAGTTCGTTGACAGACAAATCCGCTGGCGGCCAGGAAAATTGGCAAGATGCAAATTCTGCACTAGCCGAACTAGACAAAGGTAGCTGTGTTTTTGCGTTTAATGGCAGCATAGTTGCTGTAAGGTATCTGGAAATCGTAGGGTAGGGGGGACATAAGCCCAGGCAATACCTCTTTAGGGAATTCAATTGTTACTGTAATTTTTACTCTATAATAGATGTTGCCATTGTTGTTATATCGAGCCTTGGTTGTGCAAATTACTAAAGAACTGAATTTGAAATTGGTACAAATTATAGATATAAGTTTTTATTTAGATTTGCTGATTGAAGTCGGAAAAATTGAAAAAAATGCTCGTAATTAAACGTTATTCGCACCATAATTGGCTCTGCCTCTGGCCTTCCCATCGGACGTCCTTTTATTTGAGCTGTCAGTACTAGCAATTGGGTGTATGTTTTAGCAGGTTATGGTCGTTTACCACAGGACTTAAGAACACAGCAGTACTAATAATTTAACAGTCTAAGTGAAAATTATAGTAATAACAATGGTATTGTTACTATTACTAAACGATAATTAAGATTAATCACATAACTATCATAGTTCTTTTTTTATCTTGGTATGGAACTGAGAGCCCATAGGGATGGAAGATTCAATGGGTGCATTTGCATTGCTTAATGTAGATAAATAAGAAACAGATTATTTATATATAGTTTACTACCCAGTTAAATAAAATTAATAAGATAACAAGTAAAAAAATAGATAAACAATCAAATGTATAAACACATTAAAGTAAATGAAAAAGAAAACAAACAAAATGAATTACTAAAGTCTATGGAAATTTAATTTACATGTAATTTTATAAATTTATTAATTGTTTTGGTCTTGTTTTCTAGGCCTAAGGTCAACCAAGGGAGGAGATCAGTGTGAAGCAATTGTTCGATTCCCCAGTCTGTTTGAGAAATATCCTTTTCCTATTCTGATTAACTCTGCCTTTCTCAAGCTTGCTGACGTTTTCAGAATTGGGTGAGTAAAGTTGGTGTGGTAGCTCATTTGGAGAGGCAAGGGGACAGAAGAGACATTTATTTTAATGATTTATTTGATTTGTACCATTATTTGATGTTAAACAGTCCGGGATAACATCATTGATCATCATGATGATGAATGTTTTGATTCTTTCAGTTGTTTCATAATAGTATACAATTAAGTCCACAATTTGTTCAATGGTTATAAACAAAACAAATCTATAATTTTTAGTAATGAAACCTAACTGGTGAGTGTTGATTTCAAGATAAATCATTGTTAGTATTAGATTTTAATAATCAACAGTTTTGAGTATATTATCATCTGCATGGTTTCTGTCGATGAAATGAATTATTTGATTCTTGATAATGAATATATTATTTCATAGAATGTGTGAGTACAGCACTTGGTGAAAATTGTTTTCACTCAACACAAAATGGGACAAGGTAGAGAAAACATTAAAAGTCACAGAACAGCTGTTTTCAAGGGTCTAAAACTTTTATGAAACAAGTGCAAGAAAATTGGATGATTTCACCTAGAATCAGAAGAGTGGAAGAAAAATTTTACTTTAGAAAAAACCGTGAGACTTTCTAGGTCAAGTAGTTTTCTCAAGGTGTTTGTGATAATGTTAATAAGTTAGTGGATCAGCTCATTCAAAATGAATGAGTCAGTTGATTAAATTGTTCTTTCTTTTGGTTTTACTACAGTAACAATTTTTTGAGGCTGTGTTTGCTCAAGGTATCACAGCAGAGCAGTAAACATTTAGACAAGATCCTGAATGTGGATGAGTTCCTGCGCAGGATTTATGCCGTTATTCATTCTAACGACCCCATTGCCAGGGCTATCACACTGAGGTAGGAATGAAAATTATTTGCAATAGCGATAAATGATAACAGTGAAATTATACTGAAATCAGTTTGTGTAATGGAATATGGAAGTTATTCAAGTGTGTGTTGTCAAAATAATAATGATCATTTCCAGATCCTTAGTGCAAGGGAAATTCGCAAGAAATTTGACAAGTGACATGCAAGTGAAATTACTTACTGATATTATTATTAATTAACATTTGTCTTATGATCACATTGATTTTTCTTACCATGAGTTTCTTTGCCATCAGTTATATTGCCTAGTTGTTGCTGCTCGACTTTGTTTCCAGACTCATAATACAAGCTTTAACACTTTGTTTGTCACAGGAATTTTTTCTGTAAAATCTTGTTGTTTTCTTGCAGGGTTCTTGGCAGTATTGCACCCATAATTGCTGAAAGAAAAAATGTTCATCACAGGTGGGTACCATTTATTATAGACTAACTGGTTGCTGTAGTCTTTGTGACACTCCAAATGCCATTGCAGATCTAACTAAATGAGAATCATAAAGTAAAATACTAGTAAGGTTATTCTTGTAGCATAGTTTGCACTACTCCTGGAATTTTGAAATTTCCTTCCAGGGTTTTGGAAAACTCCTGAAAAAACAGTTAATTTCCTTGTACTCCTGGAATTTTGAAATTTCCTTCATGGGTTTTGGAAAACTCATGGAAAAACAGTTAATTTCCTTGTACTCCTGGAATTTTGAAACTTCCTTCCAGGGCTTTGGAAAACGCCCGGAAAAATAGCCAATTTCCTCCTGGAATTTTGTAATTTTCTTCCAGGCCCCTGGCAAACTCCTGGAAAAACAGTTAATAATTTCCTGGTACTCCTGGAATTTTGTGGAAAATATTTCAACTCTATAACAAAAAATTCAAACCCTACTGAAGCACCTTGCATATTGTACATTTTGTAATTTTCTTGTAGTTTCAGTTTTGTGTATACAAAGGTCTTCATGCTACATATAAATGTTTCAGAATGAGACATGAGATGATTAACAAAGCAGTCCTTGCTATTGTGATAGTGTTAAGGTTGATATTATTTTGTGTTTGCTGAGAGAGAAATAGGGGTTGGGTCCTGAAAAAGATTACTTTTCTACCCAGGCTGGAAAACTCCTGTAGTTTTGTTTTCATCAATCAGTATGAACCATGTTAAGTAATGCATTTGGTTCAGTTTTCTCCTTGGTTTGCACGCTGCCATCTTTGTGTATACTACACTTTGTCTGTATATAATATGTAGAAATCAAAGACACTTCAAAGCTAATCAGAGTTTTCACTCCATCTACTTTGTAAGGCACTTTGTAGCCAATCAGAGCTTCTATCTGCCAATAGAAATGTTTGTAGTTACTGGTAGTTAGAAAATGACAGTATGGTTGATGATCAAAACCAAGTCACTCTCTTTTAAATTCGCCAGAATGTGTATTCAAAATTAATGATGTATGCTATAATCAATAAACTGTATGTTTTACCATCAGCATTCGAAATAGTTTGGACTCACATGACCAGGTTGAACTGGAGGCAGCTATTTATGCCACAAGCCAGTTTTGTGCACAATCAAGGTATTAAATTTTTGTATGTTTGTCTGAGATGCTAGACAACTAAATTCTTTAGTTTTTGTTATTGATTTAGGTCTAAAAATTGAAATCTTTACTATAAACTAAGATACCTGAATTTAAACAGAGAGTAAAATTTTAAGCAAACAACTGTGTCATTGAGATTTACAAAATAATTTGTTTATTTGAGAATTTTAATTAAAATTAGATTATTTGTATATATTAAATAATTAGTAACATGATGTATGATCATAAACATAAAATACTTAATAGTATATATGACTGTGTTGATATAAAATATTTTTTGAGTTGTAGACTTTATTCAAATTTTAATATGAAACATTTGTTTTTAGAGATTTTGCTGCTGGAATTTGTAACAAGATTGCAGAAATGATTCAAGGTTGGGTTTTTTTGACTTAATTAGATATCAGTGTACACATTATTGTAGGAAATTAATGCTTCGAGAAATTAAGGCATTGGAATTTAATGTGACTTAAATTAACATGATTCTAATGGAAGAGTAAGAAAGTAAGAAAAATTAATGTAAAAGAGGGGGTAGAGTTTTGCTATAAAGGAAATCAATGCAATTAAGACAAAGTTGGTGGTGATTAATGGAACAAATTTGTTTCAACACTGAATGCGAAAAATGAGCTGTATGCTCAACTTACAACTTATTTTAAATTTAATTTTATTGTAACTTATTTTTCTAGATAGATGCCTAATCTCTGAAAAGCCCCTTTTGGGAGAGATTAATAAAGTTATTGTATTAACACAATAATACTCCAAGTTCCAATGACAGAATCTCGGGATTTATGGCGTTTTTCCCACAGTCCATGATACTGGCTGATCTCAACTCTGATGAAAATTAATATGCCCTTTCCTTATCCTTGTATCTAGTTGGAGTTTAAAAGTTTTTTGGGTTTCAAGAACAGGTTCCAAAAATGGGGTTAAAGTATCAGAATTCAAAAGCACAGAAATTATTGCTGTACTTAGTTAATATAGCAGAGAGGTTGGCGTAGTGGTAAGATCTCTGCCTCCCAATCCTTAGGTCCCCAGTTTGATCCCTGGCCTGGTCAAGGGTTCCACGTTTGGACAACCTCCTTTCCCATTAAAGGCCACTCAGCTTTCCATCTTTCTGGGGTCGGTAAATAAGTACCAGCATACATGGACTACTTTGAAGCAGCTGCCTGAGGCGCCTATATATGCTTCCGGTCCTCTGGGGGCAAACTGATAATTATAAAGCACCTTTAAGCTTTCGTTTGGAAAAGATGCTATATAAATGCACTGGTCACTTTACCTCTTTTTTACCTTTTTGATATCAAAGAAATTAATGCTCAACAAAATTGATGTGACTTAAACTAATGCCAGTTTCTAAAATTTGCATTAATTATTTCATCCATAAAGTGTTAATTTCCTATAATAATAAGGTAGTCTTTGTACATGTTAAAAGACTTGTTGATGACCATGGTGATAAGTAATAAGAAATGGTCATTATTGTCAGTTCAATCAGTTTGTTATCATCAACAACCATTTAACTGGAAGCCAAAAGTTTTCTTTTCAACCAATAGATTTACTGTAAACATTCTAAATACTCTTGTTATTCCATTCTTTATAAGGTCTCACCACACCTGTTGACATGAAACTAAAGTTGATCCCAATATTCAAGTACATGTACCATGAAGTGCAACTTACAAACAGGGTAACTTATTTGTTCAATGTGTTAAAAATACTTGACATCACAGTCAGCCTCTTCAAAGGCTCTTACAAGTGAAGTGAGAAGTTACTATATTTAATAGTGCAACCCCTGATATAATGAACCCTGATAAAATAAAGTCCCTGTTAGTGTTATAACAAAGTACTTTACTTTGGCCCAGCAAAATTACAGTATTTAGTTACTTAGATAAAATCTCCATTATAACTAAATCTTTGTAAAAAAACTTTTTATATAGAAGAGCTTATTTTTAACAAGTCCGAGTATGCAGGTAATGAATATGTACAGTCATATTAACTACAAAATTATTACTATGACTAATTGTAGAGTGAGTGAGTAGATAATTTTATGCCAAAATGGGAGAGAGCTCACTTGACTGTGGATAACTGGTTACATTCAATATTGGCCTTTGATGCATTTAAATAATCATGATGAATTCGGGACATACTGACACACTCAGCTATCTCCTATAAAATCACTATATGTTAAGATTGAGAAAATGGTGAGTGTTAGACATCCAGTTGAATGAACACATAAACAAATAAAATAAAACTATTACAGGATGTTAATCATGAAACTTAGCGACGTTTTGCCTAGAACCATTAGGCTTCTTCATGCATGATCAATGGTGTAGGCTGAGATGCGTGATGGGACACCACGCAAAGCAGTGTCCCAAGAGTGAGACAAATGAAACCTTAGTCCACCCCTCCTATTTAAGGAGGGGGCCACAACCCTCCTTAAGGATTCAGGCCTAGCTTTACTCAGCCAAAAACCTCCAAAAAAATTTTTTAGCCAATCGAATTGCCAAGCATTTAAGCTATCAAAATGTGAAAAACTGATATGAAGACATTTTTTTGTTCGCGAAATACAGTAAAAAAGATTTTTTAGCATATTCAGTCCGAAAACTTTCAATGTGTTAATATCAAGAGTGTGTACTTCCAGCGATGACATATAAATGAAAGACGGCCGAATGACATAACATAACAGCAATTTGATCCCTTGCACCGCGACGACAGAAAACAGATTGGCATCCCAGTTTATAATTACAGCTATATCGAAGCTATAGTCATTGGATTTGTCGTGGGATACGAGTATTTAGATTTTAAAAATTGAAATGCCTTGTAAGAAGTAAATGGGCCCAGTTGCAGTATTGGACCCACCAGATCCTTCGAAATCGAGGCAACAACTCACGTTGACGAGCGTGGAGCGAGGACCTTTCTAGCGAAGAAATAAAGCTGCCTCCATCGAATCTGCGCAATAAAACAGTCAAGTAAATCAATTACAAATCAAGGGAGCTTTATAAGTTACAAAATGGAGAATAGATTGCGAACGTGAAAGATCAGGGTCAAAACATTTTATAAAATGCATCATATTTTGTTGTAACTTCAACTTTCCTGCATTGCCTCATGGCTTCCAGCAATATATTTTTGGTGGACGCCACACTCTCTTCAGCCTCGTGACTTGTTCTAATTCTTGTTCTTGCTTTTCTTTTTTGTTTTTCTGTGCCTCCAGATTTGGCCTTTCTGGTGCGTTTCATTTTTTTTATCTCAGCGCTTAGAGTTTGCTACGCTTGCTAGCAGTATAAAAGCCAAAGCTCAACTTATTAATAAGTTTCCAGCGCTTTTCGCGGTAGTGAAAATCTATTGTTAACCGGCAGGCCTAGAAAATGTCTTTTATAGTCAACGTGAAAGATAATGAGAACTTGGACCCATCTCGCATTACATGTGCACTCTGATTGGAAGAATATTTTCACAAGTGCGAAAACACTTATCACTTACTAAACAAATAATTTTGACACGAAAATCTTTTCCTGCGTTTTTTTTCGAAAGTAAACTTGGCGCATTTTGATCAACTTCAGCAAGTCTCATCTCCAAAACTATTTAACCCAGTGATACCAAATTTTGCACAGAGCTAGCCAAAGGTTTGATCTACAAAAACGCATCAGCATTTTGTCTTTTTTTATCTTGTTCTTGAGATATCTTGCAAAAACTACGAGAAGCAAGCTTAAAACAGCAGTTTCAACTTTGTAACTTGATAAAAAAGTGACAACGCGCTTAAACGCAAATCGCCGACACGTTTTTGGAGACCAATCTTCGTTCTTTCTAATGGTGTGTAAACTGTGCAGAGACGACAATTGGTTTTTGAGATGGAACTTCAAATTTAAAAACTGTTTTTGCGAAACAAGAGGCTACAAGAGAATTATATTAAGTCAAACTGATAAACAAATGGCTTTATCGTATAGGAAATTTAATGAGCTTTCAGAAAATGTATACTTTAGTGGGACTTTGATAAAAACTTAGCCTGCTATACGCGAAAAGGCGAAGGTGCTGAAAGGTGCGTCTGATACCTTAAATAGGAGGGATGGATTGGAAATGAGATTGAGAATTGCTTTTATAATGGTTTTAATTAAAGAAAACATCTCTAGTGCTATTGTGCTACATCTTACCTTTTACAGTATGGGTTTGTTTTGCCTTCTTACTATTAAACAGAGCTGAAAATACAACTGCACATCTTTTCCTGAAATCTTTTTTGTCTACTTTACAGGTTCGAGAGTTATGTTCCAGCCTGTTAAAATCACACCCTGCCAGCAGATTTGTTCTTGTCACACTCCACACTCTTTCCTGTTTGTCATTGTCCTCTGTTATTTACATCCCTGATCAGGTAATTAGGAGGCATTTGTGATCATGGAAAACCTTATCCTCAGGTTGTTTTAAGGCAGGCCTGTAGCAATATTGAGGGAAATGGCAAAAATTTTAAAAAATAATATTGTGCCAGTTTAGATAAAACAAATTCAACATGTATCAACAACAATAATTATTGATTTTGTCTTCAAGCTTTTCAAATGTTTATTTTTGTAACAACACTAAATTCATATAGAAGAGGAAAAAAGGAAAAAAGTAGTCCTTTTAGCCAGATTTGAATCAGCGATGACGATGTTAGTTTTACAGTCCTCCGCTCTAACGACTAGCTATCGAAGGGCTTTGAATATACGAGCATTGTTAATCCTTAATTTTACTTGAGTTTTGGCTTAATGTAGTATTAAAGTTAACCAGCCTTTAAACAGCAAGTGCTGGCATGCCATAAACTAAATGAATGAGTAACTCTCTGTTATTTAGAAACCTTATTAGCTTGGGTGAAAAAAAATCATTGTAGCAGAGGTAAAAAACAGGAGTATCTGTATGACAATACAGCAGTACATTCTATATGTACAGTAGCTAAACATGTATTGTTACATTCTTCTTTGGTCTTTTCAGGTTGACCTTCTGCTAATGTATCTCAAGAATGACCCAAGAAAGGTTGTCAAATGTCAAGTACTCAGAGATTTAAAACTGTTGGCTGAGAAAACTCCCCATATGTGGCAGGCTCACCACGTCAAGGTTCAGAACAATTTTAAGTATTTTCTGGTTTACAAGTTGAACTGTTACAAGTATAAGTTGACCCCTAATAGTTCTTGCACTTATTTATATTCCGGTGTATAAGCCAACTCCTTAAATTTCTCTTTTTAGAGACCTTAAAATGCCAAAAAGCCAGCAAGATAACAAAAGGACAAACAAATTAACAGCTTACTAAAAGTTGAAACTTGAACTTTTGACCATAAACAGGGGGAGGGGACAAGTCCCAGAGGAGATTGAAAAATCAATATGCATCCAGGGACGAGGAACTGTGGGCTAGTTTTCCTAAGTTTTCACAGCACTCTCTTTACTTCGAGCTGCTGCCACTACAGTTATTGAAAGAGGGACTTTTCCATTTTTTTCAAATCATGGCTTGTTTTTCTTTTACTATCACTAATATTATATTTGTTTTCCTGTAACTCTATCCATCAGGATCTGTGTAGTTTCCTCCTCAACACCTGTTACTATGGTTTAAAACTTGGCAGCCTCCAAGCTCTTGTCACCCTGTCAAAGAGCATTGCTGTTATGCATTTAAACCAAGTCAAAGGTTTGTTTTTTTCCATCATAGCATGATATTTTAAAAAATAGTTTCTAAGCTAGAAAGATGCCAATGTTTGTAATTTGACCCATTGCGCAATTGAAGAGCCTAGTGCAAAACAATGTATATAGTGACTATGCATGAAACGCTTTTTCCCAATGATTCTGAAGAGATACATATAAAAGGGATAATGTAGGGTGAATTGAGAACATCATCAAAAGTAATTTACATCGTTTTTGCACAAGGCTCTTCAATTTGTTTCCAATTTTTTACCATGTTGTGGGCTCACCAACTAATAAGGAACATAAGCTGGATTTATTTGTAATAGTTATTTCCAACAAAATCCAGTTTGGAGGGTCAACCCCAAAAAGGCTAATAAAAATAGCATGGAGAGTTTCATGGTACCCTTTCCTGTCAATTCTTGACTAGTCTCTCTCGCAGAGGTACATATGAGTGCAAAATGAACAGAAATGAGTGCAGAGTGACCTCTTCATTACACCTTGCAAGTGTTTATTTATCTTTTTACCAATGGAGCTTACCCTTCTTTAATAAAGATTAATGGCATGGACCAACGGTTTAACATCCCTGTCCAAAAAGGGGCGTGGCGAAAATAGGCCGCACACTGTTTAATCCTTGGTAAGGTCAGGGATCAAGCTTTGGTAGTCACAGTTCGTTCAATAATAGGGTACATGAGCTGCTAGTATGTCTAGTGAAGTTGATAGACATTGAGTTTATATAACCAGAGCCCCAAACAGTCTTACTTTTGGTCCAGTCTGCTTCTCCATATACAAATTGCTTATGCTTCCTTTGACCAATACACCAGTCTGGTAACTCAAATTAATTGTTCCCTTTCCTTTTCTATATACTCAGTGTACTTTTCCCACAGTCACTTGAATTTTGACCCCCAAGGTTCTTAACCTTGCTTTGTTTCTCGTGACAGTTTATGCTATCTGTTTATGTGAACTTAGGTGTTTTGTTTCACATAATTTTTGTAGTTCTGAAAATGTTGCTTCTCATTTTAGCCATGATGACAACTTCGATTTAGAATTATAGTTTATTTTGTCAGGAATAAACCTACAGTACCAGTCATGCATGACATATAAACTAACGCCAAGCAATTCACTTTGACCATTTCTATGATTTGAACTTCCTGCCCACCTTGTTTTGGTTGCAGTGCCAGTTTCTCACTCTGCCACAAGCAATGAATAAGAGGTGGCCAGGCACTGCAACCGAAACACGTCAGATTTCAAAATGGCGGCATGTGTGAAATACAAAACAGTGGAAACTATCAAACTAAATTGCTTGGCATTAAATTTATGTGAAGAGTTATCGTGCTTGAGCTGCTGAAATGAACACAGACTTAAAAAATAGTTTTAATTAAGACCAATAACGTTATGCAACGGGGGATCCCTTTAAGATGTTTATGCTGTGGTTGTTATTTTGTAGGGTTTCAACCTGGGCTGTAGGATACATTGGTTACAAGTTAAATATAGAGGCAAAAAACCAAACCTTGAAATGTTGCTTGAGTTTTTCTCTTTGTTCGAGAACCGCTGTGATCTTGATCATTGCAACCACCATTTTCATTTTAAGATATTCTTAAAGTTGGCCCCATGCCGTATAAGCTGCAACAGAAGCGCGGTCAGTAAGTTTTAACCGTTACGTCATTATCAAATTTTAAAACTAAACTTACTTGAAATGAAAATAGCGGTTGCAACGAACAAGATCGCGGCGGTTCTCGAACAAAGAGAAAAACTCAAGCAACATTTCAAGGTTTGGTCTTTTGCCTCCATATTAAACTCGTAACCAATGTATCCTACAGCCCGTGGTTTCAATACTTGGTTTGAAAGTTTAGGACATTCTGGATTGAAATAAAGTTTCAGGTTCATGATTAATGTCAGTCTTTGTTTGTTACCACTTTGCAGTGCTGGAAGTTTGCAGTCAGGAAACAAACTCTTCCAACCTGTCAGTTTCTGCACTGAGTACAGAGCTAGTGACGCACATTGCTATTTCTAGAGTAAAAACAGGTAAAATTAATATTAGAATCTCTTCAGCCATCATTCCAAGATAGCTCCAATCTTAAACTCCTTTTTTAATTGATGTTACAACGTTATCAATTTATCAATCCTATAGCTAACTAGCATCAACTTCCCCAAATTCGGAATTTAAAAGTGTTGAAGTACGTAGAACTGAATGCTACTTTATTTGTGACTAGTTTTACAGTGGTCTTTTACAGGGTCTTCAATGTAGCATGCATCTTGCCTTGCAACAGCATTGTGAGACAGGTTGCACGTAAATAGCTTTATATAACAGGATCTTAGTTAATGAGATCTGAGACTCCAATGTGTCATGTAATAATAGGTCAAGAACACTTTGACTGCACTTTGCTGTAGAGATATTAATCTGAACTTGGTAAGTACTATTGCGATTTGTTGCTAGTTTGACTCCCATCTTGTTTTGCTAAGCAAGATTGGTTATGCAGATTGTGTGTATGTGATGAAATGCACATGCAGCACTATTTCTAGAGTTCAAAGGTTTGGGTCAAGTATTTCAATTCCTTTTGAGTTTATGGTGTAAAACTCCCCAAATTTTTTCTAATGATTCAGATCCAGAGGATGTCATTCTTTGTAAAGAAGCAGCCTTGTCACTAGAAACAACAGCAGTTTTGTGCTGTGTCAATGATCAAGTTAAACCACTCAAAGTAAGTAATTTGTGTAGCTCTTTGTAAAGAAGTTCCAATGTCTCCAGGAGAGACAGCAGCTATTTTATTTGGATTAGAAATCTTGCAGTGAGGGAACAGAAGGGGGTTTTAGAACAAAATTGAACAACCGTTACTACTTCAGCTATTTTTTGATCAACCAAAAAAAATTGTTGTTTATTTATTTACAAGATTGGTCGAATAGTGTACAAGAGGTGTCTTCTTACCATAAATTATTATTTTACTGCAGGTATGTTTATCCTCAATGAATCACCTGGTTGATAGTCATCCGCAGTCAGGTATAAGTTTGGTCAGCAGTCTAACAAGTCTCTTATCAGCAACTTCAGGTAATTAAGGTTTTAATTTGAATTATTTTTTTGGGATGTACCTGTAGTTAGCAAAGCTTTCAAAAAGTTAAATGATGTTCTTCAAAGGAACAGTTGGTTCTTTCAATGATTGGTTTGTTTTGTTGAAACAATTCACTTGTTGGAAATGAGGCAATTATATCCTATTTTGCACTTTTCACTTTACGAGATATCTATCATTTCATATTCATGGAATATTATTCATGATGTCATTATTATAATTGATACGATTATTAATGAAATTGTTCTTATTGTTATTGTTTTTACTCTTGGTTGGTGAAACATCTGAGCTTAAACAGAAGAATAATTGTTATTGCAGAGAGGGAAAACACAAATCGTAGCCTTAGACTTGTAGCACTAGTTAATCATTTTTGTTATTATCACCATTATTGACAATAACCAAAGTCCTTCCATAATGTTACAGGTGAGATTACTCTGGAACTGTGCCATGCTCTGGTAACTATAGCAACGCAAATACCTGGTGTGCTAGAACCACATAAGATGGATATTAAACAGCAATTTTGTGATGCAATCAAACAGTGTAGCGATTCCATTGTTGCAGTTAATGATGAAGTTTCAAACAATATTGTTGTAAGTAAAATTATTAACTTAGAGAACTTAGAAACATTTTAGTGTTATCAATTTAGCTTTTCGTTTTGTACAAACATTTTATTTTTTGTATCACCAAATGCCAGTGGTTTTACGAGCATTGTTCTGTGTTATATGAAATTGTTTTAATATATGTGTTATTTGTGCATCGATCAGTTAAGTCATTAAGCCAGGACTCAAGTGACATTACCAAGACTTTTAAAGGAATTACCAAGGTGGCATTAGTATGTCCTGGAAAGATGTAATCATAACTTCGAGTGGCATTACCAAGACTTGGAGTGATACTACCAAGACATGAATAGAGTGACATTAGCACGAAATGGAGTGAACTACCATGCTTCGACTCATTAGCATGACTTGGGTGATATTATCAAGTATTGGAGCTTGGAGTAACTTTACCAAGATTTGGAGTGACATTACAAAGATTCGGAGAGAATTACTAAAACTTGGAGTGACATTACCAAGATTAGGAGTGACATTTTCAAGATTTGGGGTGACATTACCAAGGTTTGGAGTGACATTAGCAAGACTTGGAGCGACATTAGCAAGCATCAACACATTAGCATGACATGGAGTAACACTATCAAGGCTTAGAGCTTGGAGTAACTTTACCAAGACTTTGAGTGACATAACCAAGATTTGGAGTGACGTTACTGAGATTTGGAGTGACATTACCAAGATTTGGAGTGACATTACCAAGATTTGGAGTGACATTACCAAGATTTGGAGTGACGTTACCAAGATTTGGAGTGACATTACCAAGATTTGCAGTGACATTACCAAGACTTTGAGTGACCTTACCAAGATTTGGAGTGTCATTACCAAGATTTGGGGTGACATTACCAGGATTTGGAGTGACATTACCAAGATTTGGAGTGACATTACCAAGATTTGGAATGACATTACGAAGATTCGGAGTGACATTTACCAAGATTTGGAGTGACATTACCGAGATTTGGAGTGACATTACCAAGATTTGGAGTGACATTACCAAGATTTGGAGTGACGTTACCAAGATTTGGAGTGACATTACCAAGATTCGGAATGACATTACGAAGATTCGGAGTGACATTTACCAAGACTTGGAGTGACATTACCAAGATTTGGGGTGACATTACCAAGATTTGGAGTGACGTCACTGAAACGTGAAGTAACATTTCCATTAGTTGGAGTGACACTACGTCTGACTTTGATGCTTAATGCCCCATCCCATGTGAAGTGAAATTTCTTAAAAGACTTTTATTGTCACGTAAATTCCTAAACCTTTTATTAACCCAATTTACGTAGAAGCTGTTCTTATGTTAGTCACTTTCAGTTTTACGACAAAAAACCTGAATTCTGCAGTGGTATTAAACCCAAAGTTATCTAAAGAGGATAGATCAATTAGTTTTGAAACAACTGCTATCAACTGGTGCCCTAAAATTTTACGAATGCATGAATAAAAGTTATCTAGATATAAATATTTATAGACGGTTTAAAATATACAAAATGTTGAAAAATGCTAAAATGTAGCATAAAATAGCATAATATTGTACAAAAAAGCTTTTTTACACTGACATGGTATTCTAATTTTCTCTTGCAACGCACTTAGATTGCCTTGGCAACGCTAGTTTTTCAATCGCACCAAGGCACACCTAGTGAAAATGGAGCAGTTGCCAGACGGAATGATGTAAAGGACCTGGTACTAGCACAGCTAAAGGAACTAAATTGGCCCTCACGTTACTGGACAAAGTTTCGTGTGGCAAGACAAGCCATGAGACAGGTAATTCAAAGGTTTTGTCAGTTGGTTCATTGCTGTCAATGTTTCATTGCCACAGTGAAACTTAGAACTGACAGAAATAACAAAGATGACCAAGATGACCAGCCTTTGTATCTATAATGTCCTAGCAACAAAAAAAATTCAAATTTGTGATAATCGATACAGTCGCCAGTGTTATTATGAGTTGAACACATTAACCACTCCACCACTGCACCATCGATTTTACCACATAACTGTAGGTATATTTCGTTACAATCAAAGATGTTATTCCTGTTCATGTTTCTGTTTTCATTTTAACCATAAATTTTTTTCACAGGGATTTCATAATGTTGCCTCCTCGATGTTTGAGGAATTAGCTACCAAGGTAAGACCTTCCAGGGCTCGAAATTATTATTTTTTTAAGGCAACCAGAGGCAAATGTTTGTAGCCTGAATGCAAGTGTTGGTAGCTATGAATATTCTCAATAAGTAATCTGTAATACGTCTGCATTTGTTTGTCCAAGAAAGAAGATAAACTTCATTCACAAATCACAATGTTTATCATTTTATCAGAAACAATAACTCTCAATTTATCAGTCGCAAGCCAAAGGTTGCTCATGTGTTCTCACACACCACTGGGGGATAAAGCCAAGTACACAATCGCCTGACCTTTATTGAAAACAATAATATGTTATGCATGATTACAAGACCCAGTGGTATCAGTAAACCTAACAATATGCAAAAAACCTTCCAATCTGTGGCATTTTCTTCCCCCACAGAACAGGTGTGAGTGGGTGGGGTCAGATTGAAAGGGTCGCTACAGGAAAAACTGAATTTTTAAAGAGACAAGTGACCCTTTGCCTTGCAAACTAGAAGAACCTGATCTCCCTCTGGTGGTGAAAAAACTTTTTCTGCTTCTTTCAATTCTCCTGCGCAAAAAATAACACTTGTTTATTCCAATTTGTAAACCAGATGACAAGACCCTTATTGTGCTCATCTTGAAATGCAGACTTAGAAAGTGTCCATTATTTCCACAATTTAAGAAGTTGGAAGTTTTGTAAGAATCATTTTCAAAACTGGGCAGGGAAGAAGTTGTATCTTTTTAGTTGAATGGAAGAACCCAATGGGGTAGCATAACTTAATACTATCCTGATTACTATCCTTACATACTATTCTGAATTTATTGTAGATAGCATCGGAGCACTTTTGTTTTTGGTTGGGTGCACTACAAAGTTTTTGCGAGGCGGAGAGCAATATCACGAGACCCTGCTCCACACAAGCAGAACTTGTCCAGCAGATCTCAGAAGCCTGTAGCAAATACCACAGAGGGCTTATTGCCCTCAAGGTAAGTTAAACTCTACACGATTGGAATGGTAATGATGACGATGATAATGATAATGATGGTAATAATAATATAGATGATGGTGATTATGGTGATAATTATAGAAATAATGATGATGATAATGATGATGATGATGGTGATAGTAATGACGATGATGTCATGATAATGGAAGTAGTGATGATGTCATGATAATGGGAGTAGTGATGATGTCAAGATAATGGAAGTAATGATGATTATGATGTCGTGATAACGATAGTAATGATCATGATGTCATAATGACAGTAATATGGGTAACGATTATGTCATTATAATTATAGTAATGATGATCATGATGATGTCATGTTGATGATAGTAGTGACCATTAATTATTATAACTCGATACCCTTCCCAGGCTGCAGTGACACCTACTCATCAACTGATTTTTCAACAAACATACGCCAAGCTGAGAACAGATGTGCTTCAGGCTCACAACCAGCTACTGGCGGCTTGTGCTAGCATGAAGTCCTGCCCGCCACCTGCTATTGCAACTGCTGTTGCTATGGCTACAGGACAGGATGTGCACAATTTGAGTCACTTCGCAACCCAGGTAAGCCCTACAGTTGTCCCTTCCTTTTTGGAGAAGTACTTCTGTTTATGAAGCAGAAGTGTGATTGTCATTGTGAGTGTCCTTTCAAACCATGTGACGTCATACATCGCCGTCACATGTTTTGAAATTTATTTGCACTGAATGCACTATTTTGAAAGCTTATTTCACGGACTTAAAATGGCTTTTATCGATCTGAGAGAACCCTTTTCCGAAATCAAATGAACCCCAATTTCTATAAACAGTGTTGCGTTCGCCAGCCCAATCATTGTGAGTGTCAACCCTGTAATAAAATTGTCTGAATCTCGTGAAGCCTGTTTATAAACCTCTAAAATGATAACAACTGAAGCTTACAGAAATAAAACCTCATGTTTATTTCCCCTGATTTTAAAAAGAAATTTTGTGGAGAATTCACGAAGAAAAAAAAGTCTATTTTAGCCCAAAAACTGCAAAAACTTTTTAAGCTCATTAAGTATATGTGATGTCACACGGTTTGAAAGCCAGGAGATCACCCTCCCTTTCCCGGTCAAGTTCGTATGATCATGATGAAGCTTGCATGGTTGGTGGCCCAGTGTTTGAGCAAAAAATTCGCTAGCTCGCTGTAAACGCTAGTATAGAGAAGCTTGGGGTCCTTTCAAACCATGTGACGTCATACATCGCCGTCACATGTTTTGAAATTTATTTGCACTGAATGCACTATTTTGAAAGCTTATTTCACGGACTTAAAATGGCTTTTATCGATCTGAGAGAACCCTTTTCCGAAATCAAATGAACCCCAATTTCTATAAACAGTGTTGCGTTCGCCAGCCCAATCATCTTTTGAGGATATGAAGATGTTTCTTTTTGTTTTGTTTTTTTTGGTTCTTTAACTAAATTTTCCCCTCCACCACTAGTGTTGTCCGAAAATGGATAATAGTGAGCTTAAGATAGGACGGTAACATCTGATGACGGCTTTCAAAAAAACGGGTTTCTTGCTCGGCACCCTTATTGCTAGTTTGCATTCTTTTTTGTTCTAGTTACGCTTTGTAAATGGAAAGAAATAAAAACATTTTTCTTAAAGTCCCTATAAAGCTTATTTTTTTAAGTTCCATATGAAAAGTAGAACCCTTTAATAATAGTAATTTTCGAAAATAATACTTTTTCTCGCCGTTCCTGTTACAATTTTTAGACTTGAAGCGTGTAATGACGACGTAGCAGGAGGCATATGACGTAGCACGAGGCATGAGGCAGAGACAATCTTTTTTATCTCAAAAAATTAAATTCTGGCTACAATAGTCACATTGTTATAACTTTAACCAATGAAGTGTCCTTTGAAATTGTTTGAAATAAAAATTTTATGACTCACTGCCGCTACGTCACAAGTTACCAGTCCCCAGCCTGCTCCGTCAAAATTTACATTCAATCTTCTTTTGATTAAAACTTCGAATTTTGAGCTCACAGATGACAACAGTTTTAATCCAAAAAGTAAAAAATTAAGCTTGATAGGGAGTTTAGAGGTCAGTGAAGATCGACAAAGTTCTTTGTAGGGCGCTCTCGAAGTGGTAAAAGCTTCAACCCCTGAGCTTTTTCAAGATGGCGGCGTGGAAGTGCCACCAACGTGCAGCTGTTGTGTCCGCCATTTCTTTCTGCCGCCCGTCGTCGGCGTTGCTATCCTCGTATATCTTAAGGCCCCTAGTAGAAAGGACAGAAAATACACAACTTTGCACATTTTTTGTAGATGACAGTGTGCAGTAAGATGTACAGACGACTCGGGGAGAGTTATGGTGACTTGTACCGGTCGTCCTTCGATGCTGACCAAGCCAGCCTTCAGACAGTGCAGACGTATCCTCAAAGTATTAAAACACCAAGTCATGTTCTTTAATCTATTCTATCCCTATGTTACTATTGTTGTTACAATATCACTAGCTAAATCCATTCTCGAGCTTAAGTGGCTACTCATTTATACAGCTGAATCGACTGGAACAAAGTCAGGTAAAGTGTCTTGTTCAAGCACACAACACAGTGGTTTGACCGGGGCTCGAACTCGCGATCCTAGGATCACGAGTCGAACACTCTAACCGCTCGGCCACTGCGCTGCCGACACTACAATACCACTGTGATGCAATAAAAACCCGCATCTAAAAATGTTGATTTTTCCAACTTAGCCTGTTTAGGTTCTTTCAAAAATGCTATTTAGTAGGTTTTTAGGTAACTTAGGTCCTTAAATAGGTTCGTATTTTTAAAAGGACACCTGCGATCAAATAATTTCCCAGAATAAGGCTTAGATCTTAATTACTTTTCTTTACAAAGTACTAGTTTGAATGCTTGTAAAAGTCAAATCCTTTTGTGTTCATTTGTTGAATCCTTCTGACTGAAACCTAGACTTTTCGGGTTAAGTGATTATTAATACGGCCACCTCATTATTGCGACTACCTCGTTAATACGGGCACCTTATTATTACAGCCACCTCGCTTATACGGCCACCTCATTGATATTGCCGCCTCGTTAATACGGCCACCTCGTTATTAAGGCCACCTCGTTATTACGGCAACCTTATTATTACAGCCACCTCACTTATACGGCCACCTCATTACTATTGCCACCTCGTTTGGCCGCCTCGTTAATACGGCCACCTCGTTTTATTAAAATATGGCCACCACGTTAGTATGGCCACCTCATTAATATAGCCACCTCATTAATATGGCCGCCTCGTTAATACGGCTACCTCATTAATATCGCCAACTCGTTAATATCGCCACCTCGTTAATATCGCCACCTAATTAATATGGCCACCTCATAAATATGGCCACCTCATTAATATGACCACCTCGTTCACATCGCCACCTCGTTAGTATCGCCACCTCGTTAGTATCGCCACCTCGCTAATATCGCCACCTCGCTAATATCACCACCTCGCTAATATCACCACCTCGCTAATATCACCACCTCGCTAATATC
>JAOBAT010071868.1:1781-14179 GCA_026413305.1 Hydrozoanthus tunicans | reverse complement strand
GCTAATATCACCACCTCGCTAATATCACCACCTCGCTAATATCACCACCTCGCTAATATCACCACCTCGCTAATATCACCACCTCGCTAATATCGCCACCTAATTACGCCCATCTTATCATTACAGCCACTTTGTTGTTACGGCCACCGCATTAATACAACCACCTCAATACTACAGTCCCTCATTTTTTGGTCCGCCGTCTAAACGGCCATACTTTTTTTTCTAAGAAAACCTTGTTAATATTGCCGCTCTGTTAACATGACCACATTCTTAGGCCCGTTGGCGACCGTATTAACAAGGTTTCACTGTATTCTTCATATTTACCATATTTTAAAAAGAAACTCTGTCTATTTTGTTATTGTTGAGTGTTAGTTTGCGCATAACTGTATGCTGTCATTCAGTTGAAAGTATCGTTGATTCCTTGACCAGTTCTTCTTCAGACTTCAGCAGTGTTGTTTGTTGTTATCAACGGGCATAGAACTATTAATGAAGAACACCCCGCCGAGGTTTGTTTTCTCCACGCAAACTCTTGATCCTCTGGTTTTAATGTCGGCTTTCCCTTTCATCTTGCATTAACTCTTTCAGCCCAAAACACGCCAAAGGGCGTACTGCTAAATTCTCCCAGATAGAAACCATGCTTTTCCTGTCGCCAGTTTAGGAGAAAATTTTGCTTTTTACGTTTGGTAGTTTATTTTATATTTGATAAATTTTCACTTTCTCATTACTAAATGACCTGTTTTGTAAGAGTTAAGGAAGGAGAAGTTAGATCTTGATAAACTGGCTGGGACCGAAAGGGCTAAGTTAAGCTTTAGCTTACGGTACCAGCAAAACGGAGCACAGACTGATAAGGGTATAAAGGGTAAACTAGCAAAGGAAGGGGGTAACGTGTGCATTGGTAGAGGAAAAGGAAAAAAGGTGCACTGGCATTGAAATAAGGAGAGGATAGAGCTCATTAGTTTAGGAAGAGGGTAAATAGCGCATTAATAGAGGAAGTGAGTGAGGTAGGACTCGCAGTGCAGAGTTCGAACTTGCTTCCTATAGGTGACCAATGTTGTCAAAATATAAACGCCGGCTACTAGATTTTAGAACTTGTAGCCAGCTGGTTACTACAAGATTGTGTGGAATCTTTGCGACTGATTATTTAAGAGTTGTGGTTTGTAAGTAAATGATAAACAATGCGATGATGGAATGAAGCTCATCTGCTTTCTTTGGCAAACGTTCGGAAACAAATGCATTTGCAACACAGCTACTGACATAGTCGTAGTACAGATTAAACATTGAAAATATACACGGCTACTAAAACTTGTGCTCAGGCTACCAAATTTTTGCCTCTGGTGGCCAGTTGGCTACTTGAAAAACAGTTAGTTCAAGCCCTGTAGTGGCAGAGGGAAAAAGGACTCCTTGGTAGGAGATGGGTTTAAATGGTGCACTTTATCGAAGAGTCAAGAAAACTAGTGGTGTAGGAGGCTTTGTTCACTATTCGTGAGTTTTTCTTGGTGGCGCACATATCCTTTACAGTTTATTCCCCAACAGAAACTGTTAGTACTCCATTGCAGTTCATTTCATGTAGCGGAGACGAGTTAACTGAACAAACAGGATGGATATCTTGGTTAAAGGGGAACTGAACTCTAAAATCAACATTTTTTGAATGAAATCATTCAAGGTGTTGAGAACATATCTGAAGTTTTTTTTTTCTTGTGTCGCGCTGATTTTCCTAGAAATTCTGGTTTGTATGTGCGTGCTTCGGGTGGTTTGGGGTCATTGAGCGTGGACGCTTGTCGACTTGTCAGCGGTGAACGAAGGTAAAGTGTGACTTAGGTTATGGGGAGCGAGCGCCTGAACTGTTCTTGTTGTCATAAGCACGCTTACATAGTCAAGAGTGAAAGTTATAACTTACGTTGTGTGCGATATCTCACACCAATGATGAATTTTTTCAGTCCGAGCCAATTCTTACCCATATCTGACGTCATAGCCTCACTCTCTTTCCGCTTAATCCCTATTTTCGAGTCGCCGGTACAATGCGGCAAGTAACGTGTTTTAAACTCGAATTTCTAGGAAAGTCAGCACGATACGAGGAATTTTCTTTATATCGTTTTTACACTCAGTTAAAGATTTTGTTTGACAAAAGTTGACTTTAGGGTTCAGTTCGCCTTTAAGGACATGGGGTTGTTTTCGTGTTAGCCTTGTTGACATATCATCTCTTTTCCTCAGTTTTCCTGGTAGCGAAATAGAGAGCCCAGGATCACTCAAGACTCCGCTCGCAACAGCTTGCAAATACGTACTTGAAGCTTTTCAGGTAAACAGCTCTTGAAAACAGTGTATCTGCCTAATCCCGGTTGTACGGAGCCTGGATAAGCTACCAGTTGGATAAAAGCTAATTGTCGTCACTAGTAAATCAAAGATTTTGGACCCTTTGTTGATTTCTCTAATCCCTTGTTTTTAAGTGAGTGTAAGCTTAAGACTTTTAAAGTACTGGGTGAAATTGATGCCAAAGGACTTTTATTTAAGTTTCGTTGCCGAAAATAGGAAGCACTTATCCAGCGGATAGTTAATCCAGCTAAATTTTTTCTCGAGCCTAAGTGGCTTACCTCCAGTTCTGTAGTGTTAAGCGGATGAGAGTCTTTGACTCGCCTTGGACACGACATTAATCTATTGCAGGTTACCTCCAAGCAGAACTGGTACTTATTGATATAGCTGAGTTGACTGAAACAAAGTCAGGTAAAGTGTCTTGCTGAAGGACACAACTCAGCCGTCTGACCAGGGCTCGAACTCGCAACACTAGGATCACGAGTCGAACATGCAAACTTCTTGGCCACTGCGCCACTGATTAGTTAATCAATAAATCAGGCTATTCCTGAAACTGCATTTTGATATATAACACTTTCTGAACGTGGTTGTTCTACTCTTTTGCAGAGCTTCGCTATTCAACTTGAGCCCACTCCAGTCTGTCACTTGGTAAGGCTCCCACTGGGTTACGATTCTTTTTGAATATTATTCTGATAGAGTATCGAGCTCCACTTCAAGTTCTTGTTAGTATTCTTAAGTTTGTAGTAGTTTTATCAGCTTATCAAATGATAACCGGGACAAACACATTGTTGAAGCCTAGACTAGGTCGTAAAGTTCTCAAGTACATTGTGTCAAAGGGAACCTGCACTATAAATTATTTTCTTTTGTGCTTAAAATATCAGTTTGGGATTACAAAAATGTACTTTGAAAACGATTCAACTGTTATTATTCTGCAAGAATGAGTAAAGAATGTACTAGTCAATCGCATGGAGGCCGCTATGTTGCAGTGACTTTGACGTCACAACGTGAAACTGCAGTTTGTTGTTGAAGAATATAAAAGCTTTTTGTTAAATTGCTTAAAAGGAAAACGTTTTTTATTCTACTGGATAGTTTTACAATAATTGCAAGCAATAAAAAAAGGCCAAACGAGGCAATAGCGCTGATTCTTTTGACAGTTTCACGTTGTGACGCCAGACGTCAGTGAAACATAGCGGCCTTCACGGAATTGACTAATACTTTCTCAACTCATTCTTGTAGAATATTGATAAATTAATTATTTTAGAAAGTACAATTTTGGAATCCCAAACTGATATTTTTAAAGAAAAAAATTGTAGTTTAGGTTGCCTTTAAAGGTATTTTTTCCTTTTGCAAATTTATCTATTATCGTGAACATTGAAAGCCATTTCAAACAGAAAACAAAAAGCCAGTTTAGCTACAATCATAACAATCAGACAAATTTCATTATAAAGCTCTCCCAATACTCGCTTTGGGACAGTTTTAGTCTTCGAAATCTAGATTCGTATAGTCGCCCATGTCCAGATCAGGTTACTGGTCATTTTTGAATTACGCGGTGTTTGTTACCGAAATAACTGCATAAAACGGCTTTTTGTAAAGAAACTAAAATGGCGTCGAAGGAAACAGATGCTAATAATCTGCAACTATTCCCATGGCCTCGTTTTATGCACAAATTTATTACCACAGCCTAAGCGTAGAGTAATTCGAAAAACGGTTAATGGTTCACCATCCTTATCTATTTTTATCGTTTTTTTTCCTTTTCAGCAAACTGAAGGAATATGTAAGGCCTCAATGACCCTTCTGCGTGTTCCTTTCACGTTTCCAAAGTATTTCTTTCAAAGTAGACAGTCGACCGTCATCAAGGTAATAGGTGTTAAGGAATGCCTATTTGAGTGTTATTCTTAGCGTGACTGTAAAATCGTAGAAAAAATGATAAAGGGCGTTAGTGGTAATAAGGAGTGATCGCTAGTTTCTGTAGGGGTCTGGAGGGAATATTCTCACTCTTTTGGTATTGTTAGCTGTATTTGTGAGGTTTTAGTAGTATTGATAGTGAGCTCATGGCAGTTAGGGGTCGTCTTAGTGGTAGCAAGGAGTGGTCGTAGTGCCAGTAGGGATTTGGAAGGAAGAGTCTCGCTAGTATTAAAGACGTATTTTAAAATTACTATTTCCATTCGTAGTTGGCGCTTTCCCCAGTTCCTCGCGCTCCCTCTGAGCCTTTGATCAGTCCACTGGACACCCAGTTCGCACTGAAGGTGGAAGGTGTCATTGAGCATGGACAGAACCCAGGTAACTGATGCGTTGAGTGATGTGAGAAGAAGTTAGCTCTTAACAAACTGGTTGGGCCTGAAACGAATGAGATATGTAGGGAGAAGTAAGTTGTTTATAAACTGGTTTGGGCTGAAAGGTTTGAGTTATATAAGTAGAAGTCAGCTTTTAATAAACTGGTTGGGACTGAAAGGGTTTAGTTATACACTAAGGAGAAGTTAGCGTTTGATAAACTGGGTGGGGCTGAGAGGGTTGATTTAGGAAATGAGAAGTAAACTGGTTGGGACTGAAAGTCTCTAATTTTGTAAGGGAGAATAAATTACTTTTCCTTTGCCTTTGGTTCATTTTAGGGCTGATCCGCAAGGTTCGTTCAGTCTGCCTTCACCTAACTTCTCGTCCTGAAGATAAAAAACAACCTGTTGCTGATCTCAAGGTGTGTGTGCACTTAGACGTAAGAATCATGTATGTTTAGTGAGTGTTGTTTTCAAAAAATGTTGCCATGGTAAAACAAATGATAAATATTTACTTATTAGCATTTTGGACCTCGAAACAAAACATATTTATCAACGGAGTGTACCACAATTGAGTCTAAATAAGGTAGTTATCGGTTACTATTAAATGAAGCTCGTGCAGAATGTAGGACTAGGATATTTGAGGAGAATGAAATCTATGAGTACCATCGAAGGTATCTCAACTTTTCACCAAATTTTAATTTGCTCATAAAGCTGTAAAAGAAGGATTGATAACGCTGGTGAATAAACGAGATGCCCCTCCCTGGAAAGACTGTTTGTCTCAATGTCTTTATGAGTTTATAAATAATTTGTATGTGGTTCACTGCAGAGTGATTAGAATACAATTCTGATTACAAAAGGTGTTGTCCTACAGTGGCTATATGTAGATACAAAATATGGTTCGAGCAAGGCCTTTTCACTTGAACTCTCCGCCGACCCTGTAGCTCAGTTCGAAGATCTGTTTTGTAGGGCGTGGGTTAGAGTCCCACTGAGAGGAGTAGCAAACGGTAAACCCGACTGAGACTGTCCGAGGTCAGCACAGCCTTTTTAAAATCAAGCCCGAGGCTTTGAAAAGTAATGAATAATCTGAGATCGAGACCTAACAATGCGAAAAATCCTAATCGAGACTAAAATACTGAGACACCAAGCAAATTTCAAGCAAAATAGCGATTAATAGTTCTGTCGTAAATTGGTGTTGGGTGGTAAGGTAGTATGGTAAAAAGTACAGCAGCCATCTTACTCGGTTTCATAGTATGATTAATGGTTTTTAAATTGAGTTTTTATACCGATAAGTATCATTATAGATACAGGGTTCGTCCGGGTCCTTAATTTTCACTTTCCAAAATTTTAGGCCTCAAAAAGTCTTAAATTTTACAAAAATCAGCCATGATCCTTAAAAAGTCCATAAAATTTGTTTTTTCTTTGTTATGATAATTTGATAAACGTCAACAATGCCCTGGAAATGCATTTTCCAAGAATCTTGACTCGAAAGGGCAGAGTTTACTGGGTGGCTTCAAGCAGTACCTGGAGATCCGTACAGCGCTTTGTGCAGTCTTTGCCACAATATCATAAAAAGTCATGTTTTAGGTCAGTTCTGGTGGTTGATGCCCCATGACTTAGGTCCTCAAAAACCAATAATCTTACTTTAAAAAGTTCTAAAAAAGTCCTTAAATTTTGCTTTGAGAAAAGCGGACGAACCGTGTAGATACGAACTCCATCAAATAGCTGATAGTAAAGAATCTGCTCAACAGAACACATATCTTTATTTCACTGTTTGTCCTTACAGGGAAGTCATGAAAATATCAACAACCTTGAACAGATAGTCGAGCCACACAACGACTACTTTAGTGCCCAGTTCCTTTTGTCGTTTGCCACCGTGACAGTACACACGGTGACGGTGACCACGTCAGTCATTGACGACTCCGGTGCACGCTGGGAAACAGGCCCGGAAAGTTCCATGTTGGTGAAGACTACAGAGGCACCAACAAGATCACGTTCAGGCTCTTCGAGGTCGTGAGGCTCCCTCGTACGAATCTACGTCTACCATATGTCATGCAGTATTGTACCCAGCATTGCAGGAAATATCATGCGATATCGACTGCAGGCAGTACTGCTTGGTATTACATCTATCCTCGGGCGTATTTGGAGGTTTTGCGCCTCCATCAAACAGCGTTGCATGTAGACGGTACCACGTGGTAGTAAATACATTGGTAGACACTTTTATGTGAAAATGCATCAAGTAATCGGGTAGCGTTGCTTGACAAAGCTTACAGTGGCCACACGACGTGATGTAGATAATAAATTATTCTCAAGTGATGCTGAAGGTTGTATCGTGTCCTACTCACAGATTTGTGTTTGACACATCCAGATCATAAGGGGTTATAGTTTTCCTGAAAGCTGTTTTGTGGCTTCGTCAGAAGGCTCCAAGGCTGCAACTTATTTTGTTAGGAATCATAAACCTGTAAGCACTGCCGAAACATGTTTGTAATAAAGAAAGTCGTTATTTTCATCAAATTCATCACAGAGTTTTTGCTACACAGACCTAACCAAAGTTTCTTATTTTCGATTGTTTTTCTGGCTTTTTGATTGCAATTTCTCCACGAAGGGCTAACGTTTGAGCCCGTCATCATATCGTTCATGCACATGTGGTAATGTTTTGTCTGACAAACAAGAAACCGCGCTATAAAAAAGTTAGGCCTTCCCACATCTCGCACCTTTCAAAACTCAAAGTTTGATCCTTTAAGAAACGATTCAGTTTCTCCCACAGCGATAAAAACAAAGAAATCATAATCGCTAAAAAATACAAATAATCGTATTGGTATCTTTTGAAAAGTTCGTTTCATTTCCTTCGTTGTTTCTATAAT
This sequence comes from Hydrozoanthus tunicans, assembly GCA_026413305.1. Taxonomy (NCBI): domain Eukaryota; kingdom Metazoa; phylum Cnidaria; class Anthozoa; order Zoantharia; family Hydrozoanthidae; genus Hydrozoanthus; species Hydrozoanthus tunicans. Next base: position 6,738 of record JAOBAT010071868.1, on the reverse strand, counting down.
GAGTCGTTTTGTATTATAAATTTTGTAGCTTTTTCGGTCAGGTTTTCACATCTATCAATTTTTGCTCGTTAGCAAAACTCATACTTCGTCAAAATTCGCATATTTCGCAGTTCACTTGTGTTTATTTTTACCACTACTGTAATCTGTATTATGTTTATATATATTTCGTTGTAAATCCCTTCTGCTTGAAACAGAAATAAACACAGTCTTATGACTCTGAAGTAATTAGTTATTCTATTCATTATGTCAGTACATGAAACAACTTTATAATTTTACTAGTTTGTTTGAATTTTTAACTTTACGGATTTTGTTTGAAATTTCAATTTTACTGAATTTGTTTGGGACTGAAAATCTAGCTTGTCTGAGTGTTTGAACGCACGATATTTTTAATGTGAAATTCTTGGCTAAATTAGACAGGGGACTCTGAACTTTCGGACGGAACTTTCGGGGGAACTAAACTCTTCGAAAATTACCGAAAAGGTTTGTAAAAAAGGTCAAATGAGAAAACTGGACGGAGAGTCCCTCCATTCAAACGAAACGCCCAATGATACAGCACAAGTTTTATTATGAGAACCAGTAAATTTATCCGAGGCCCATTTTTGTAATTTTTTCGGCGATTTGAGCCTCAAATTGTTCTTGAATTGTTCTTATTTCTATCGAAGGAAAATTAAGTATTAGCTATTGCAAAGTCATCCCCGCGGATTTATCGCGCATTCTCTGAGTCATTTCCCCAGGCGGTTTCCAGTGGTTAAAAACTGCGAAGTATTTCTTTTTCTTCTCTAATGTTCAGTTGATGATCGAAGCTCGGTAAAGACTAATTTCTTTTTAAGAAAAGGTATTGAGCCCGAGGCTCAGCTTGTTCTTAAAGCCCGGTTTCCATAAAATCGAAACTGTCGTGAGCGAATTGTCCAACCCCTAAAAAAAAACAAACTACTGCATTGGTTTCCGGAATATATTTTGTTGCAGGAGTCACAACCAAACTCACGTCCCAGGCTTCCAATAAAATTTTGTGTTGCAGCAGTCGCAGAGACAGAACACAGGCGATAATCGCAGCAGTCGCGGACGCCATTGGTTTCCATATAATCGCTTTGTTCGCGACTGCTGCGACTATATGGAAACTAGGCTTAAATTGTTCTTTAATTTTGACAAATCTGAATCTGCATGTGCCTCGTTGTTCTAATAAAGTTCTTATTAGAAGAAGGTAATTTTAAAAGAATCGGGAGATGGCTGTTTAACTTGTTTTACACCAAAACAACTGGATTCTTTGTTGAAATAAAAAGTGTTCCTGTGTCTTCAGACAAACTGCTCAACCACGGGTACCCGGTTAATGGGTCATTTAAAAAACAATCAGAACTTTTCTTTAAAACCATGCACAAATTTTTTGCTTGACTTTTTTTTTCACTAATCGCGTTGTTGAAGAAAAGATTAGGAAGGCTGTGTTCTTGTTTACTCTGGAAGATCAAACTTCAGAATTCCCATATCATATGTGTATAAGAATAATTTGCTGGTAAGGTGTCAAGTATTTGGAAACAACCAGCTGATGTCACTAAGTCAACCACGCGTTCAATCTTCCAGCTATTCTTGCTTGATTGTGTTTTTCTGATGCTAATTTTTCAATTGTCAAATTTTTTGTTTCCAAGTTGCTCAAGCGTTGATCTTTAGAGGTGGCAGACATAAATTAAGAGTAGACCAAATGATTTCTACAAGTTTGAAACCGGAACAGTTGCGCCGCACGAATTAACTACTGCGAAGACGAAGCTCTAGTTCTCGGTAGGAAGACAAATATAAACGACACAGCCGCTACAATGAGTCGTACGACTTTGTTGTTCAAAAACCTTATACGGAAAAAGTCAGAAGACGAATGGCGCCAAATCGATGGTGGCCCGCTTGTAAGATGTCTAAATTTATTCGATCTTACCATGCTTGGATTCGGCTGTGTGGTTGGAGCAGGCTTGTACGTTGTTATCGGCCAGCTCGCTCGGAATGTTGCTGGTCCCGGTATCGTGCTGGCTTTTGCTGTGGCTTCAATTGCTGCTCTTTTGGCAGGGTTGTGTTACGCCGAGTTTTCATCTCGAATTCCCAAAGCAGGGTCTGCATACGCTTACACATATGTTGCTTTAGGAGAAATTTGGGCTTTCATCGCTGGCTGGAACATTTTATTGGAGTACTTCATAATCGGTGCCGTGCTAGCAAGGGGATGCAGTGAAAATATTGATTCTCTCACTGAGGGGCGCATATATCAATTCTTGAAATTTTCAACTTGGAATCTGCCCATCTTTGCCGCATTCCCTGATTTTTTAGCGTCTTTGCTGGTGATTCTGAGCACGTTTATTGTATGTTTAGGCGTCAGGCAATCCTCAGCTTTTGTAACTATGACATCTTTCGTTAATATGTCCGTTGTAGCTTTTGTAATCGTCGCTGGAGCATATTTCTCTGTTGGCAGTCAAAACTGGTCAACAGGGGAGAAGTTCTTGCCGTACGGCTGGTCCGGAGTAATGGCGGCAGGTGCGGGGGCTTTTTTCTGTTTTATCGGCGTGGAACAAATCACAACAGCAAGCGAAGAAGCCATTGATCCGTCACATACTGTCCCGAGGGCAATAATATTGGCACTTTTATCCAGTTTCCTGGCCTATTTTGCTGTTTCAACTGTTACAACGCTTATGATACCCTATAACGCCTTAAAGAAGTTCGCACCTTTGGCAGAAGCTTTCAATACGCTGGGCTTTACTGCAGGAAAATACATAGTTATTACTGGAGCTGTGTCGGCTACGCTCAGCCATCTGATATCAACAATGTTTAGCGTGCCACGGGTGATGTATTCTATGGCAACGGATGGCATGTTATTCAGGATGTTCGCCAATATCCACGAAGAGAGGAAAGTCCCGATAGCGGCGGCTATAGCAAGCGGGATTTTTGTTTCGTTGTTAGCGCTTTTTCTCGAGATCAAGCAATTGGTTGAGATGCTGTCGATAGGAACTCTGACAGCCTACACATTGCTGGCGATATCCGTGATAGTGTCACGTTATGACTTTAACGTGTCAAGTGTTAAAATGCCAGAAGAAAGTGCAACAATTAATCAAACCAGTAAAGCGAAGTGGAGGAAATATCTAACTTCGAACTCGCCGCGCCGTGACGGGTATGAAAAAGTTCAACCCGGAGAAGCGGACATGGAATCAAAAGACCAAAATCCTGATTCAAGCGAACAGTTTGACCAACTTTATGAGGAAGCTACGCGTTCAACGAGTCTGACTGCGCGGGTAAGCATCGCGTGTACAACAGCTGCATTGGCGGGACTTTTAGCAACCCTGTCCCAAGGTTGGGAAAACCTCGCTCGTTTGGAACCGTGGATCATTATACTTTTGTGTCTGTTTGTCCTAATGGTTCTCTTCTCAATGGTGATTCTTTGTATGCAGCCAAGGAACACAGCCACGTTCCCGTATATGGTGCCCTGTGTCCCTTTTGTTCCAGTTTTCAGTATTGCCGTCAATCTGCTGTTAATCGTTAACTTGTCGTTTTGGTCCTACGTCCGGTTTGGAGTTTGGCTCGTTATGGGTAAGAGGCTTTTAACCTATTTTCCTTAAAGTGCAAATGAAATGTTTTTTTGTAGCTTGTTTTGTCTACTCGCTTTTCGAAACGACCAAAACCAATGATGTACACACACAAAAAAATAGTTTTTTGCCGCCCATGCAAAGTTCGAATTTAATCATGAAAATTGAGCCCATTTTGCCCGGCCGATAGGATGGTCGTCGTGACGAGTAGAAACCATAAGTGCGAGCCGTCTGCGTTGCCACGGAACCAAACCGGAAATCAAATATCAGTAGTTGACGCGTACTTTCAAACGTCAAGTTGTGGTGATCGTCACGGAGGCCGCCACGACTCTTTTCACTTCCGTAACGATCACCACGACCGCATGACGTTTGCAGGTGTACGTCAACTGCTGATATTTGATTTCCGGTTAGCCTCCGTGGAAACATGGGCGTCTCGTACTTAAGGTTTCTACTTTTTCGACAACTCAACCCACATAGCGGACAGGAGGGAAAAGAACGCAAAAGGATAATGTTGTGTGACTGGCGGCCGGAATAGAACAATCTGTCCAAATAATTCGTCGACCCCGGAAATACCTATGCATCTGGCAAATCGATAGAACAATTTTTTACGTCATCGCTCGCAAACTTATTCCCTCTCTTCGGACCCATTTCGCTAGCTCATTTTTAGACAACTATAAGAAGTCGGTTTTCTCTAGCTTTCTCTAACATCATTCGATTTTGGCCATTTCGAAAAGTTTTTATAACTAGCTACAAATGAATGCAAAAGAATCACCAAACTTTTCGTTTTTCAAAAAGTAAACTATTCCCTTCATTTCCGATTTGGTAGGGGGAAGTAATACTTAAAAAATGTTATGGTTTGAGAGTGAAAAACGCACTACCCAGGCATCAGTTTCACACTAAAAAAATTTTCTGTCTAGTTTCAGATTACATTTCAAGAGTTTCCAAGGTTTGGAACATTTTGATATACAAACTTAAACAGCCCCCAAGACATCCTATCACAGAAACATAGAAACGAAACCCAATATCTCAATACTATGATTAAGCGGCTGAAAACCTAACCCTTATCCCGTATCCCTTATTTTATAACCATTATCACTAAATCCTTATCCCTAAATTCTTAACCCTTATCCTTAAACGCTAAGCCTTTATTCTTATCCATTTACCCCTTATCCCTTTTCATTTGTTCCTTGTTCCTTAACCCTCAACCCGTTTAACCTTATTCCTTAACCCCTATCGAATAACCCTTATCCCTTGTCCCTTTATATCCCTAAAGCCTTTTCCCTTAACCCTTGTCCCTTATCCACTAACCTTTATCTCTTATTCCTTGCCCTATATCCCTAAACCATTATCCCTTTACCCTTAAACTTTATCCCTTAACCCTTGTCCCTTATCCCTTAACCCTTAACCTG
>JAOBAT010071857.1:0-21680 GCA_026413305.1 Hydrozoanthus tunicans | reverse complement strand
AACTGATCATTGTAAAGCGCCTTTGAGCATTCATTTAGAAAAGGCGCTATATAAATGCACCACTTTACTTTACTTTACTTTTCACATAGTTATGTTGTTCGCAGGGAAGATGTGAGAAACATTTTTCGAGCTTTGGATCCAGAAGGTGTAGAACTGAGGTCAAGGCATCGTTTAAGGCAACGGCCATACAGAGCGAAAGGGCCAAAGCACTCCCCCAATGAAAATAAATGTAGAAGTTTGAAAATAAAAGTCGAAGTTTAAAAATAAAAAAAAAACAAAGTTTGAAAATAAAAGTCAAAGTTTGAAAATAAAAGTCGAAATTTGAAAATAAAAGTCGAAGTTCGAAAATAAAAGTCGAAAACGTAAAACAGTTTCATGCCATATTTTGTGGCACGTTTTGGAGTATTCAAGGAGTTTCTCAATTTTACCGCTCGAAACCTCGACAAATATAGGGTTCTACCATTGTTTTGATTTTTTTCGGGCAAGAAAAATTGTAGGCACGGCTCTGTTTTTGATTTTCGCAGCTTTTTTCCAATTATGGTCAAAAGCATGTATATGAGATAATACACAGTGAGTAGGGAACCAATCAAAACGCTTAAAATTCAATATCCAGTTGTTTGTTTATATAATAGTATCATTTATTCGTGAGCAAATATTGACAATAAGAAACAGTTTACTTGTTTCAGTTTGCGCGTTTTCCATCCGCGTACAAACGTCTCCCAGCAAAATTAAGCGGTTGGAGTTGAGTCAATCCCGACTTCTGATTGGCGTATTGACGACCATCTTGCTGCGAAACTAGTTGATCTGTGGTAGTAGTACGCAAAGCATCTACAAGCTATGTTGCAAAAAGTAGAATGACCTTTTATTTTCTGCAAAAAGTCTTTTTCAATCTGCAACAGTTTATTTTGCTGCGACGCAAGTTTATACCCGGGTGGAAAAAACGTGCAGCATCGCTTTTGAACCTGTTTCACAGGAATGTGGGGAGACAAGGGCTTTGTTGCTCGTATTACCCTGCCTTTAGATTGGGTACATGAAAAGTTGGACGTTTAAAATTGGCCTAACGGAGTATGATACAGAGTTCTTCATGGTATTTTGATAACACATTTTTACAATTTACTACACAGGGGAGAGAAACTTCCATATCTTTTACCAACTCTTGGAAGGCGCTGAAGATGAGTTGTTAGCAAAACTACATTTACAGCGAGATCCAAGCGCGTATTTTTACACTAAGCAGGTAAATTATGTCGAACATGAATCTCGATCGCTACCAACAAGGCAGGGTGTTTCATTCATTTTCACGATTCATCAAAATCTGATACGTGTTGTTTTGTCTATAGCCTAGGTTGTCCAAGGATATTTACTGTTTTGAGAAAGCTGTCAAAATCGCGACTCGTTTTGCGACAATCTCGGAAGAGGAAATTCACAAAATGAACGTTTAAACACAAAAAGGGCTACTAAACTTGGGGTGTGTGCATGCACAAGTAGGATGAACGTTGTTTTACCCCGAAATTTCAAGAATAGAAACAACGATTGAAGTGTGCGCGGGCTTTTCTTACTTGCGTTTGAAAGTTTTGAATTGAAAAGTTTGGCTCAAACTTGACATTCACCAACTCTCATCTGAATTTATTCGACTGATTTGGCATATACAAAAACAATTATTCCCCTCAGTGTCGGAGCCTAGCGGTAGGTATTTAACAATATATAATATCCACTACCATCAGTGACCTCCACTTCGGGGAATCATTTCTTATTATTTTGTAAGCTGGTGTTGAATTGGGAGCAATTGTAAAGTTTTGTATTGTATTAGTAAATTTGAATTTTTTCATAAGGCATTGATTCTGCTTGAAAAGGTTGACAAAAATTAATAAACACTAAAGTTGCTATTGTTAGCAGCTCCGAGTGATAACGGTTGTACATATTTTGTGTGTTTGTTTGTAGCACCAACATTGGTTTTTGACCAATCAAAACGCGCGTTATATATTAAATCCGTATTATGATCTTCTCAAAGTTAGTTGCTTCTGTTTGTAGTCCAATCTGTTCTTTTGATTAAACAGCTAATGATTTGTCGTTGATTTCTTTTCTTGTGCAGGGAGAATGCAGTCGCGTAGCAGCCCTGAAAGATCCAACAGATTACAAGACTGTCAGAAAAGCCCTGGATATCATCGAGTTTTCCCCGGAGGAACAGGACGCACTGTTTGCAATTGTTGGGTCTGTTCTTCACCTTGGCAATGTTGGGTTTAGAAAAGAAGGTGAAGGTATCTCTTTGGACAGCGCAAGGCCAGTCACCTTTGTATCAAAGGTAAATAAACGTATTAAGAGTTAAATTCTTCTTATTGCGTATGAAAAATATGTTCATTATATAGCAGAAAGTTTTGAAAACAACAACAACGTTAATTTATTGCACCCTCAATCATACTTAATATTTTTTTGGAGAAACTACAGTACTTTGGGTATCAACTTCCAAAAATAATTTAAAAGCTAAAAATGCTTGGAAGTTGGATTGCATAAAGAACTTAAAAATGTTATGGGTCGGAACTAATTTACATACATAATTTTAGAGTTAAATAGATTTGTAGTTGTCGTTTAAAAATCCAAAAAAAAATCGAAACTTGAAGTTACACACTGAAATAAAAAGGAAAGGAAAGAGAGAGCACAATTAGTCATCAGCTAGTCTTTTTATCTGATGAGTTTTAAAATATAAATTTATGTATGGCGCTACAAAAGAAAATTACGTGCAAATAATTTCATTTTTAATCTTTTTCTTAAACTGAATTCTGTAACTTCGGAAAGCTTCTGGCGAAGTTCGTAAATTTCTTGCCATAAGGAATCCGTTTTCTTTTTTACGGCTGATTCGATGTACTCGGTAACAGCAACAGTTAAAGACATGATCACAACTAATAAATACAGACAGAGAAAAAAAAGGTTTAGAGTTTTCAAACATTCAGAGTTGTCCAAAACAACTCCATAATTTCTTAACGTTAAGTACTTCTTTCTTGACCTTTGTCAGAAAATTCCTGTAGCTCACTGATTTTGAGTCTAGAAAATGATTGAGATAAGAATCTTTTTTACGCCGTTTTACGTCCTTTGGAAAAACACTGAAACTTCAACACAAACATTTTTAATTATGTACTTAAGTGTAAAGGTGTGAAGGTACTTTTGTGTGTGGGTCGCTCTGCGTAGAAGACATTTGCGCTAGGGAGAGGGTCATTCTCTGCTAGAGTTTAAACTGCAAGGGAGATTGCAATAAAAGTTTGAATGTGCCATAATTTGAATTTTACTTTTAGACCGTTCTGACTTGCTAGTTTGGACGTACAAGCAAATGCTTTAAATCAATAAAAAAAAAACTCACCGTATCGTCTTTTGATTCTTATGTACAATCTGACGAAGTTTGAGCAGGTTTCGTTGAGGTGTAGTATTTTCACTTACCACTAAACACTACAACTGAACGAAATCAGCACAAACATCGTCAGATTGTACATAAGAATCAAAAGACGATACGGTGAGTTATTATGGTTTAGAGCAAAAACTCCAGACTTCAGAGACCCCATACATTTTCTAGTAAAACTATATGAATATTGAGCTACGAACTTTGAGCCTGGGCTACCTGTGGTGCAACCTCGCACGTGTGTTTTCTAACACTGCGTTGTACCTATTTGTAGGATAACATTAATTTTTTCGATCCAGTTTTTCCTTTTTGTGGGTAAAAATCGTTTTTCATCCTTTAATTACATTTTGTTTTCCATTGTTTTGGATATTCAGTGTGTATTGAGAATTAAGATTGTGGTTTTGCTTAACAGCTGATCGGTTGTCCTGAGGAGTTGCTTGAGAAAGCTCTCATGAGCAGAACTGTGGAGGCAAAAGGAGAGAAGGTAGGGAACCCGTTGAAGTTGTTTTCTTTTAGTAAAGATGTTTATATCATACAGTTAAAGAATATCCGTATTACAGACTGTCCATATTCCAGAGCGTCCTTATAACAGTGTCCGTATATTATAACAAAGTGTTCGTATTAGTGTCCATACTTAAGAGTGTCCGTATTTAACAGAGTGTCCGTATATTATAACAGATTGTTCGTATTATAGTGTCCTTATTCCAGAGCGTCCGTATAACAGACTGCCCGTATAACAGAGCATCCGTATAACAGCGTTTATTATAACAGAGTGTTCGTATTATAGTGTCCATACTTAGGAGTCTCCGTATAACAGACTGTCCGTATAACAGTGTCCGTATATTATAACAGATTGTTCGTATTATACTGTCCATACTTAAGAGTGTCCGTAATACAGAGAGTCCATGTTACAATGTCCGTATTACAGAGTGTCCGTTATACAGTGTCCGTATTCCAGAGCGTGTGCAAAACATATTGTCTGCATAACAGTGTCATATTACAGGGTGCCCGCATAACACAGCATCCGTTTAACAGTGTCCATATTCCACAGTGTCCGTATAACAGAGTGTCCGTATTACAGTGTCCGCATAACAGTGTCCGTATAACAGAGTGTCCGTATAACAGATTGTCTGTATTACAGTGTCCATATTCCAGAGCGTCCGTATAACACTGTCCGTATATTATAACAAAGTGTTCGTATTATAGTGTCCATACTTAAGAGTGTCCGTATTACAGAAAGTCGATGTTACAATGTCCGTATTACAGTGTCCGTATTACAGTGTGTCCGTATTACAGTGTCCGTATTACAGTGACCGTATTCCAGAGCGTCTGCAAAACAGAGTGTCTATATTACAGTGTCCGTATTACAGTGTCCGTATTCCAGAGCATCTGCAAAACAGAGTGTCTGTATTACAGTGTCCGCATAACAGTGTCCGTATTACAGAATGTCCGTATTACAATGTCCGTATTACAGAGTGTCCATATTACAAAAATATTTTCTGAAGAAAGTAAGTTATCATTTTGGTGGGACCTAACAGAGTGGCCGTATTTAAGAGATGTCCGTACAGAGAGGTTTGACTGTATTTGGAATGTGCTTTAGGTGTGCACCCCTTTGACGATCGAGCAAGCTTTGTATGCACGAGATGCCCTAGCAAAGGCCGTCTACTCCCGGATGTTCACGTGGCTTGTTCAAAGAATCAACTCTTCCATTAAAAAGTCTATGGTAAGTAAAGCGCTCGAGCATCAACGCTCCTGTTTCTTGAGATCTTTTTCTGCATATGTAAGAATGCAGTTTAGGTGATAACCATACAGTTATTTTATCTTTAAGAAGTACTATCACGCATGAATGTCTTTCAACTGCATTGTCTGAAATGCCGTGTTTCATTTTTGATGAACAGAAAGTAAAATTCAAATCATTTCCTTTTTAAACTAAAAGTAAAGTTCTGTTAGAGTGGTGCATTTATATAGCGCCTTTTCCATATGAATGCTCTAAGGCGCTTAACAATGATCATTTTTTTTATTGTTACCGAATGAAACCTAGACTATTTTTTGTGTTTCTTTTTATCAATGCCTTCTTTTTTGTAAACTAAGAATCCTTTGAAAATTTTAGACTAACTATATAAAAGGAGCCTAACAGGTTCTTAAATTAGACACTTGTAAACGGCTTTTCACTGTATTCGTAACTAATGAACAAAACACAGCTTATGCGTTTGCACAGGCTCGGTGGGTTTGGTGTTTGTACTAACTGCGCTGGATTTCTCCCAAATGCATTTCTGTTCGCATTAGCCTGTTCAAACTTGGTAGCTGTGTTTTTTTACTTTTATAAGATAACTATTTCCAGCCATGTCCACATAGGCTAATGCAAACACGCTTATTAACCAGTCAGATCGCGCGCATTACCTAAACTATTTTATAAGTATCCTTACAACTATTATTAACAGACTTACAAAGGTAACCTGTCCCTTATGGGCCTCTTGGACATCTACGGGTTTGAAATTTTCGAAACCAACAGGTAAGTCTAAACCTGGCATCACTCTCTCTACAGTAAAGCCCTGTTTGTTGTTAACTTGACAATTTCTGTTGCTCGAAAAAATGTGTTCCAGAGCATCGTATCCTTGTCACATTTTTGTTGTTGTCCGTCTACACGAGCAAACTTCAGACTTTATAATTTTTGTTTGTCAAGACAAGAAAAAGTGGCTAATTATCTCCATCTACACGGGCAATTTTTTTCTTGTCAAGGAAAATATGCTCATGTAAACGGGGCTTAATGTACCTATCAGCGTTGTCCGGGGTGGTGGTGGCAGGGTTGGTGATAATGGTAACTTATCGGGGTATTGTGTCAAAAGCCACTTCCCTGGGGGTAAAATCCAAAGTTTCTACTCAAGGGCCACACAGTTTACGCTAGAAAACGAGATTTTCCATTCAATATTAGGCTTGTAGAATAGCTTTTACAGTATCGGGAAAGAAGAAGTCAAATATGATGTCATAATGCAAGTAAAAGCACTTCCTTCCGTATTAAAACCCTTCCCAATACCCATTACCTACCACCTGCCCCCGCGAGATGACATTGTAGTAATTACATTTCTATGTTGTATTCCCCCGGGGGGGGGGATGGGAGAAGGCCAGGCAAGGTCGTCCCAAACCTTAACGTGAAGAGTTTTGTAGCTCATAGTAAGAACACTGCTTTAAGAAAATAGAGCAGCATATGTATTTTAACACTTGTCTTTTTGCTCTCAACTTAACGCTTTTTAAGAGTAAAATAACTCTATTTTCAAATTTTCCTCATACCAACTTCCTTCTTTGTTGCAAACAGTTTCGAGCAGTTTTGTATCAACTTTTGCAACGAAAAACTCCAGCAGTTGTTCATCGAGTTGACGTTGAAGTCAGAGCAGGATGAATACAGGAAGGAAGGCATCAAAGTATGTCACATATCTACGTTTTTTTTGTCCTACTCAATAGCTTTAGTTCTTCTATTATTAAAGCGTGACTATCCCGTCTTTCTTTTTTACTGTTGTACTTTTGTTTTGTACTTCTGTCTTCAATTTCGGCTTGTTAAGTGGTTGAATATAAAGTCCGTCACATTTTTGCTTTTGAAGCTATTCTAGATGACAGTTGCCCTTATCTTTTGAGTACTGTAATTGAATATTCCATCCGTACAAAAAGGCAATTTCAGAGCAGTTTTCTTTTGTTTTCTTCAATTCATTTGAAATGTGTTTATGTAACTTTCAAATCAAAGTGTATTTGGTTACACTAGCATACAAATTTAGTTTGTCTCACCATAATCCACTTCCATTCATGCCATCCTAAGAGCATTATCAATCATAATCCACTTTCATCTATATCATCCATGCACTTATACCGGATGATCAATCGTAATTGACTTATCCATGTCATCCTGCATTTATACAGATTGGTTAAACGTATCCACTTCCATCCTTATCATCCTAAGACCAAATCCAGAGACTTCAATACGTGGCAAAACGCAGCCGCTCGACTGCTCACTGGCTCATACAAACATGACTAAATTACTCCAATACTTAAAAACCTCGATTGGCTGCCTGCATTAGAATGAACCAACTTCAAAATAATATTCTTTACCTCTTTTCCAAAGGGGTAACCCACACAGCAAAACAGGCTGATTAATTATATTACACTTCAATCGCCGCGATATCAACACTTATTTAAAGAGGTTAATTAACCGTAATCCACTTTCACTTCAACGAATCCTGCATTTCAACAGGTTGATCAATTACAAATGATCCTTCATGATCTTCCACTTTCATCCATTCAATCCTTTATTTAACTTAGACTTTGTTAGAATCTTTGTTGATCGCCAAATTAAACCCTGCGTTGTAGAGTTGAACTTGACTTTATACTTTAGAACAATTACCACAGTGCCTTAGATTCTAGTTATGACAGTGAGAGAGCCCGTTCTTTAAATGTGGAGAACATTAACAATGGCCTTTTGTTTTGCAGTGGGAAAAGGTCGAGTATTTTGACAACAAAGTTATTTGTGATCTGATTGAGATGAGGCATCAAGGAATCATAGCTCAGCTGGTAAGCAAATTTTTCCAGCACTGACGTAGCTATGTCTTGGTCGTGTAGTCTTGAAGGTTGGGACAAGGTGCACTTAATACCTAAACACAATTTTAGATTGCCTCTCATAGCTTGCACACCTGCTGGTTACCTAATTTAACTTTACACACTTCATTTAAGAACGATGCCAACTTTTTGGAACAAACAACGCACCTTTCCTTTATTTGAGAGCATGGTATTGCTAACGCTACTGACTCCCGTTGCAAGACAACTCTGATCTTTCCGTTTTCATAATTTCTAATTATTTAGTTGAGAAATAATATCACCTCTATGGTCCCTTTTTAAGTATTTATCAGAAACGGTTCTATCCGTCAGGGAATGGGAATGTATTTCCGCGTGTAATTGAATTTGGAGGAACTGTACGTTGCTCAGGAGCGTACAAAAGTCTGTATCTGGAAGAGTCGCCGAATTTTCAATGATGAAAAATGAATGATCAAAGTCTAAGAAAACTGTTCTTTTTGTAAAGAGGAACTACATCAAAAACATTTTTTTCATTGATTATTTTACAAAAAGCTTTACTTTAAGGTTGTGCCAATAGTTAACCAAGCTTTTGCTTAAGATCGAGGGAAAAGTTTCTTCAAGCCAGTTATAGATATAAAATTGTTTAATGTAAGGAACTGTGTAGTCTCTTGTAATGATATTAGAAAAAAGTTTACCTACTAGAGCCTGTCAGTAGCGTAGTAGCCAAACAGTTAGCCAGTAATCCTAGAAATGCAAGCTCGAGCTCCAATCAGACCAGTGTAGTGCCCTTGAGTAAGAATTAAAACAACAACTGTATCCGAACATTTTCTCTCTAACCCTAATCACACTGCCACTGGCATGCAACTCATCCCTATCGAAAAAATATTTTCATCCCGAGATTCCATTCGTAAAGCTAGAGAAGCAACTCTTATTATAAGAGCTAAAATCCTAGAACACAATGGCTTTAATGCCAGAGATGGAACATTCTAAACATCAATGCAACGATTTTAGTTGTACCTGATTAAGACTGGTATGGCCAGTCGAAATATTGTACAAAATATATTTTACAAACGTTGAATTTTTATAATTTTCAATTTGATCATCCATTGATCCGACGTAAGCAGAATCTTCGTAAACGGTTGCTTGCATTTTTTTCCCGTGAGTAAGACACTTTACCCGACTTGTTCCAGTCGACTCAGCTGTATAATTGAGTACAAGTTCTGCTGGGGGCTAACCTGCTGGGGGCTAACCTGCGATGGATAAGTGCCCTGTCCAGGGGAAGGCAAAGACTCTCGTCCCCTTAACATTATGATCACCTGCAATGGGCGCTGGTCTAATGAGCCATTAAGGCTCGAAATAAGATACTAGAACCATTGACTCAGTTACCGTACCAAAGTCTCGAGTCATTCTAGTAATATCGTGTATCCTCCTTGTTTTCTTCAAAAGGACGAGGAATGTCTACGTCCTGGCCAAGTATCAGACGAAACGTTGTTGAAGAAACTGGAAAACGCGGTTGGACAGCACAAACATTTTCTGAGGTGGGATGACATTGATGGTACAACAGCTATGGGAACAGTGAGAATGACGAAAATAATAAGAGTGTATTAGTAATAATTACAATGACACCTGATTTTAGTCTTAGAGTTTATTGGGCATAGTAAGAAGCTTCCTGGAAGAGATTTTGTTTACCAGTATTTTTAGATTGCTAAAAAAAGAGTATCCCTGATGGGTAAAGTGACCCACATTGTTTGGGCGGTAACTCAACTGAGAAGGAACGATCACCTGAGTGGATGAGGAATCTTGAAGTAGTAGCCAGTTGGTTCCTCGATGAAGAGAGATTAGGTGATGGATTACAATAGAGCTTCAATTTACTGTTTGAAATTTTACAAGATGTCATCGTCGTTCGAGCCTCTTTATCTCTCTTCCACCTTCTTGTCTATATCCTCTGATGACATCCAGCCAGTCTTTTTTCTTCTTTTCCATTTTTCGGTGCTAGTTTGTCCTTTGTTGACCTGATTTTTTGCTACCGTTTACCTTTCAAGAACTCTGTTTCGTCATTCAATATTGTCAATCTACTTTTTCTCTACGGTGGTACTTATTGTTCAACATCCCGCTTCTCAGAATCGTCATTTAAGACCGTATAAAGATAGAATAATCCCGAAGTTCTTTTCAGGCACTGAGATAGGAAGTCGCCACTTCCTTGGAAACTCGTTTCTTTCTCTTGCTCCTGAAAATCAGTTCAGTAAAATGAGCCGAGATGAGCCTTTTAACATTTAATTGATATAATTTAATTTGTTATACAGTGTGTAGAACGTGTGTTTTGTCTTTGTATGCAATTCCAATACAAAACAATCAAGCAATCGTAATGTGTGGTTGAAATTCCCCATCATAACCCGTCTTGTAAGGTTGTGCTGAAAATGGAGGATCAATGTTGATTCTATTTTGCTCTTTTGTTAGCCACGCCACTGGTGACTATGCTGAACGCAAGACAATTGGAAGAGAGGTATGTGATAAAAAACGAGTGTGATGAAGTATTAATGGACATGATTTCTCCTTTTCTAATATGCAAGATTTTTCTAAATTTGTAAGCACTGGGTTTTGCAATCTCTTACACAGTGGACATTTGACATTCTTCTTATATCCGTTTTTATTTTTAGTCAGTGTAAACAATTCACCACGTTATGTCCTGTTGCGTGTTGTTATATATTTGCACGTGTTAGATATCTTTTTCGATTAATACTTTTACAGGAATTTCGGTTGAAACATTATGCTGGTGATGTCACTTATAATGTAAAAGGTTAGTCGAAATGCTTGTATTTTAAACCCATTTATTTTAACCCTGAAAGCGCAAAATAGTTTTGAAGTTTTTCCCTGGAAAACCGATGGGTTTTATAATGTTCAAGATTTTTCAGATGTTTGATGTTTACGTTAAGAGCCGGTTCTTTGTTTTGTGTTTCTCTTCAGGTTTCGTCGACAAGAACAACGATCTTCTGTACAGAGATCTAAAAGAAGTAAGGCTTCGTGTCTTGTAACATTAGTCAATCAATTTACAGCGGAGGGGTTGGTGCAGTGGTAAGATCTCTGCCTCCCAATCCTGAGGTCCTCGGTTCGATCCCCGGCCCGGTTGAATATTTGGGCGACCTTCTTTCCCGCTAAAGGCCATTCAGCTTTCCACCCTTCCGGGGTCGGCAAATGAGTACCAGCATACATGGACCGCTTTGAAGCGGCTGCCTGAGGCGCCTATATATGCTTCCAGTCCGCTGGGGGTAAACTGATCATTATAAATCGCCTTTGAGCATTCATTTGGAAAAGGCGCTATATAAATGCATCACTTTACTTTACTTTTTTTTACTTTAAACAACTTCTTGTAATCTGGTAAGGTTTTGCAAAGAAACGGGATGAAATCATCACAGTAGATAAAATGAAAATCTTGTACACATGTCAAACTGAGAAAGCGACCAGCGTAGGCTGCGTCTTGTGTCTTACATACGACGAGAGGTTTTTAAGTGTTACGTTTTAAAACTAGAAGTAATCACGGACTACCCTTTCTGTAAAACTCCCATTGCCGACCTTGAAAACAATAGGGTCATTTAGTTAATGAATATCAACTTTCAAATCTGAAACTGGTTGTTTGTGTATATTAAGCTTACAGTGTGTACTTCGATTGTCGACCTTTTTTTCTAAATTAATCGTTCTTTTCTCAATCATTTTACAACAAAATTTTACCAGCGTTACAGGATTTTTTTTGTACTATATTTTTACATATCAGACACGTTAACATGAAAATGGTCTCACACTGCATCAAATTAGCCTGACCCTGAACGCACAGGTCTTTTAATTGGAGTTCCACCCCGCCCTTTATTAAATCAGTTATAACAATTTCAGCCACACTTAGTTTTTAATTTGTAGCCAATTTAACAGAGCTACAGCTGTAACTATCAATCAGAAGTCAACAGGCTGGCTTTCACAGGCAGGGGTAAGCTAAGCGCGGTCACACCCCTTTCCTGTTAATCGGTAATATGTGTTTGGCTTTCTTGAAATTATTGAGTATATTTGCTTGACAAAGGCTTTTGCGAACCGTAATTCACGCATACATGGTCTGAATTAGTCACCGTTTCACTGCGCACAAAATGCATTGGTATGAAATCAAGTATCATGTAAAAAGAGTGCTCAAAAAAGCATAATATATTGCGAAAAAAAATACCTTGCGCTGCACTTTTGCGCAAAAAATATTTGGCTTGTTCGCTTGGGTAGAAAAAAAATCAAATGGTCCGCCCCTTATTAATTTCACCGAGATTTTGGTGCGGTTCTTATTCGAGGTGCTGCGCTTGTTCGAGAATTTACGGTGTTCAGCACAGCAATAAAAAAATGCCCGCGGCATGTAAGCCATCTCGAGAAACACAGAGAAAATCGCTATTGAGGATTGCTTTTTCCTTTGTCGAGCTCAAAAAGGATAACAATGCTGTTTGTTTCAGGCGATGTGCTTCAGTTCAAACATTATCGCCACAACAGCGTTTCCTAAAGAGGAGATAACATCCCTCAAAAGACCTGACACGGTAAGTAAACTTTTGCAGTTTAAGACCAGTTTACAGTTTTCTTGCTATGTATAAAGACAAATTGGTCGATCTTATGTTCGGAAGTTTCTTTCCGACTGAAAAACAGTGAACGAGAAGAGAACATTGAAATGAACAAAAGAGGAAAACAGTAAAGTTTAACCTTTACTTGAATATTCATGTAGTTCTTGGCCCAGTTGTTTAAAAGCCAGTTAATTTCAGCACTGGAATAAGGGAAAGTTCAAACAATTTTATCTTTACAACGAAAGGTTTACTTTGCTTACAAACATGCTCAGAACCTCAGACAATAAAAACATGTTAAGAACAAGTTTCCAAACCAAGCCAGTTAACGAAGCCTAAGAAACATAAACATGGAACAAAAGCCTAACCCAGGGTTTTGGCTGATCGGTATTGAACAACCGGGCCCATGTCATTTGTGCATGATCGACGAAACTGAAAAACCGGCGAAGAAATTCTTAATAGGGGGCATACATGGACGGCGAAAGCAAAAAATTATTTGGGGAGGTGGGGGCATGGTTCTAATAATAATTATCCATTATAAAATCTGAGTTTCCTATTCAAGAGTTGCTGCTGTTAGCAAGAAAATTATCTGGGGGGCTTGATCCCCCCCCCCCCAAACCTAATTATTTGGTTTTGCGAAGCGAAGATATCTTGTCCGATAGTGTCTATGAGGAGCCTATAGAGGAGTCGTGAGATTTTTATTTTTCTATATAGAAAAAAAGATGTTTTAAAATCGACAATGTTGTTAAAAAACATGCATATACCTTGTTATAGGAAATTAACAATGCACTTTATTAACGCAATTTTGGACAAATCGCGTTAATTAAATGTATCTGAATAAATATTGATGTAAATTTTAGCACGTTTTTTAACGACAATGTCAATTTAAATCATCTTTTTTCATTATAGAAAAACAAAAATCTCACGACTCCTCTATAGGCTCCTCATAGTCACTACCGGACAAGATATCTTCGCTTCGCAAAATCAACTTCAAAATGTCTTTTGACTGGTCTCGATATTCCTCTGTCTCTTTAAGTGGGTAGCTCGCTTCTCCGTTCTCTTTTTTAAAATTTCCAATGATCGTTCGTCGTCCCAATCCACGGTTACTTCTACTGGGATTTCTAAGCCGCCCTGAACCAATGGAGACAGTTTGTATTTTCTTGATTTCACCTCGCTATCACCTTAGCTCCCCCCTTCAATGAAAACCAGATATATCGGCTCAGTTCTATGGGAATATGCCCAACCGTGGTGGCACATAAGATTTGTAAGTGGAGAGATGTAAATCGTAAGTTTGAAGAAATCGAAGTAAATAAAGCTTGTTTTTGTAAAGTTCGCGTTAATTAAGTGAAACGTTGATTTTCGTTGCGTCAACGTGCATTGTTAATTTCCAAAAATAAGGTAGTCGAAAGAACTCCAAACTTAAGCTTTTCGCGTTGTGATTTTGAAGAAAGCGGCGTGCAGGTGGCCCGCACGGTGCATTCCAACGTGCAGCTATTGTATTCACTATTCTCTGCCGCCGTCGTCAGCATTGCCGCCCTCATTGTTAAAGCTTCCTATCATTTGTTTGCTTCGTTGCCATCTGATCGACCCATTCTTAATTTTTTTGATACAGGCAGGCACTCAGTTCAAGATCAGTTTGAACAACCTAATGGGTATTCTGATATCCAAGGAACCTTCCTATGTCAGATGCATAAAGCCAAACGACTGGAAGAGTCCAGGTAGTACCACTTTATTTAAGAGAGCGCGTTGGTGAAAGAATGAGTGTATATAACGAAGTAGATAGACAAGAAAGTTGGTTTGGAATAAATAACATGTGTGTTTTTTGTGTGTATCTTTATGTGTGTACATGTATAATTAGTTTCTAATTATTTAGCACTTTATTTAGTACCTCCAGCACAATTGAATTTAGTATGTTAGTATTTTCATTAATTGGCTCCCTAACACTTTTAGCTTTTTAGTTATTTCAGGGAGCCAGTACCTTTTTTCATTTAATTTGTTGCCTATCACTGTAAATAATATGCACTGCTTTATGGTACAAATAAATCAAATCCAAAAGTGGGTGAGTAAGAAATTTAGAAAGTAGGTAAAGGTGAATGGACAGTCCGTTTCACGTTTGCACAGGTTCTACATGAAACTGAGACGAAGGTTGTCCTAGCACAGTTAGAGAAGTGGAAATTATTACCATAAGAAAGAAACTTATTAACATGTCCATTATTTCCACTTCTCAACTGTGCCAGGACAGCCTTCGCCTCGGTTTCATGTAGAAGCTTGGTAACCTTTCAGGAACCGTCAAATGGACTGTTACGATAGCAACCTGCAAATTTACCCACAATTCATAGTGCATAAAAACCTAAACTTGTAGACCTTAAAATTTGACGTTCAAAGTGTTATTAGTGCAAGGAAGAGTTTCACCAACTTTTTACTTTCTCTGAGCCTCGTTAAGAGGTTTTGTTAGGTCCGCAAGGCATTGTGGTAAATTGTACAGCCGCCACCTTGTTTGGAAGGGTCAGTTAGGAAATAGATAACCACATAGTTTGTAAGCCGTAGGTTAAAGTGTAGTTGAAGTGAAAAATTTTATTTCTTCAGTGGATAGACCTTGCTAAACGAGGAAAAACGGTGAAAAAATTTTGCTAAAATCTTTCCTGGTTCTTGAGATATTTATGTTTAAAATTTTCATCTGATGACGTCTTCAGTGGATCGACAAATTTGCATTTTTCAAAATCGGCAGCCAAGTAACATTTGGGTGTATTTTAGCTAAGGTTAGAGTATTGATGTATCGGAGGCAGATGGATCATCAGTCCAAGTCTAGCTCAAACCCACCCAAATTTTACGGATTGGCAGCAGGTTTAAGAAAAATGCAAATTTGTCAGAACCACTCGTGACGTCATCAGATGCAATTTTTTAAAAGTTGATATCTCGAGAACCAGGAATGATTTTGGCAAAATTTTTTTCACCGTTTTTCCTCATTTAGCACTGAAGTAATAAAGATTTTTACTTCATATGCACTTTAATGAGTAAGTGGGTGAAAGAATCGGTAAGTAGGTAAGACTGTGAATAAGTAGGTGATGTGATGGATATCTAAACAGGCAAAATAATACAGAACTGAGTGAGTATCTAGGTATATGAATGACAAGATAGGTTGTTGGCTAGGCAAGTAAGCAGGGAGCTCATTGTTACCATAGTAACTTGAATGCTTTTAATATTTGTTTCTTACTACGAATATATAAAACTGTGAAATGTAAATAGAATTTCGTTTCGTTTCGTTTGTGTAAAGTATGAAGCGTGTTTATGTTTTTACCACCTGTCTCGGTTTCTTGGTATTGTTGATAGGAAGGTTTTCAGACGAGTTGGTGCGCCACCAGGTGAAGTACCTTGGACTGATGGAGAATTTGCGAGTCCGAAGAGCTGGGTTTGCGTACCGTCGTCCGTTCCAGGCCTTCCTTGATAGGTAAGAATCAATACACACAAAGTGTGTTTAGGTATCATTAGAACGACTACGTGATTAGATCATGTATATGAACTTGATTTTGTTAGCAACTGGATCTCTGAGTGACAAACGCGAGGCATCAGAATCGATCCCATTGCTCACTGAGGGCTGACTATTTCTGCCCTCTCAGGTTGACTCAATTCGTTTCGCCCCAAGCTGTTTTGCCCAATGCCGGTTTGCCCCGAGTCAGATTGCCCCAATAATTATAATTTGCGCCAAGTTGGTTCACCCCACGTCCTTGGTTATTTCGCCCCAAGTCTTAGGTAATTTTGCCCGGCGTCGAAACGTCGAAACTTTGGGCGAAAGGAATGGCATTGTCTCCTGCTATTCTTGTCAGAACTTGGAATTGAACCACTCACTTATCAATAACAGCAGGGTTGTGATCTGATGTTCTAGTGTTACTTTCGACTAACTTGAAAATATGCCTTATGAATAGTATTCGTATAGCAAATAAATGCTGTGGTTAGGTTTGATTAAATTATTGAAAGTTTCGATTTCCAAGGTTTCTCGTTGGATTCTGTTACGCTAGCTTGCTTTTTTGCATAAGGCCAATAAGTTGTCATCGAGAAAGAAATAGTCTCTGAGATAAGAATTAATATAATTTGATTGCTTTCTCTTGTAAATAGTGCTTATCGCGATAACCCTCTCATTTCACAGGTACAAATGCTTGTGTCCAGAGACGTGGCCGGTGTGGCATGGTTAGTACCGACCCCTTCTTTTACTTTACGCTTACATGCAACCTCAGTAAGACTTATCTTTGTCTTTCATACCTGCACTCAAATTTACTCTATAAAGAAGATAAGCTACACACGTATAAGTTTTCGCAAGGACTGACAGTCTAAGTCTTTAGATGTTTAAGTCTAGAGCGTTGTAAAAGTAAACTTAAGGTGGTAGTCAAAATGTTCCTCGATGAAGAGAAATTTGTGACAAGAACTTGAGCTTACTGTTGGTAGTAATAATGACGTAAGTCCTCACTTAATGTATTTATCCACGGAGTGTACGACAATTTAGTGTAAATAAGGTAGTTATCGGCTATTGTTAAATGAAGCTCGTGCAGCATGTTATGTTAACAATATTTGCAATTGTAATTAGGACTAAGATATTTAAGCAGAATGAGTTTTATGAGTACCATCGAAGGTATCTCAAGTTTTCACCAAAACTTAATACGCTCATCAAACTTATTAAATAAGGATTGATAACGCTGGTGATTAAACGAGATTCCCCTCCTTGGAAAGACTGTTTGTTCAATGTCTTTATGAGTTTAGAAATAATTTGTATGCGGTTCACTGCAGAGTGATTAGAGTACAACAAATTTTAGCCAGGGAAGAATGCCTGTCTTATCAAGGCAAGGATGCTCTTTGCTGTAGGAACTGTGGCTTTCGTCAACCCAGTCTTATACGATTATTTATCTGAAAAGCCCTATAATAACGTTTATTCACTTTTGGGAATCACAGTATGCCCTGTTATACGTACTTAACCTGTACAACATAGTGTTTTGTTTTATGACAATTTGACTCAAGGAGTCACGAGAGAACAGCCAATAGGATTCGAGGTCTGCTACTTGGACCTACGGTTTAACGTCCTTATGCGAGAGTACGCGAAGGTCTTACCTTTTATAGGTGTTGAAGCAAAGGCTGCACCTTCTCGTCAGTTTCTTTAAGACTTTGAGTGAAGGTCCGGAACCTGGAATTGAACCCGGGCCTCCCGTTCCAGGCTAGTCCCTTACCAACTGGGCCAACCAGACGGTATTTGCTAGAACAATAAAAAACAACTACAAAACATTTTTTAGTCCTCACTAGTCATGCGTTTTTCTTTAACTTACAAATTAGTTGCAAGTTTCAGAGGAACACAGCTAACAAAGTAGCATAGGCTAATCGAATTTCAGTAGCTTGGGTCGGGGTTAGTTACAGGTATCGCTTAATAATTGATAAGAATTAAGTTTGAGGACAGTTTAGTTGAAATAGAAAAAGCAGAAATGACTTTGAGACTGCTATTAAGCGAAAACAGAAAGCGAAGGGAACAACTGAAACAAAATCGACAGTTACGGGGCAAATTTACAGTATCAGTTTGAAGCTGGATGCTTGCTAGCTGTAAATATTTCTTTCAGGTGATCCAGCAGAGGGAGTGAGGACAATTTGTGTCCATCTTGGGTACAAGGAAGATGATTTCAAGACCGGAGTGTATGTATTATATTTATAGCACGTGATGCTAAAACAGACACCTTATAGAGGCTCGCCATTACTAGTTGTTTAAACAATTTTAAGCTAAAGCTAAATCCTTTCTCGAGCCCAAGTGGCTCATTGGGTCGGCACTTATTTCCGGTTTCTCTAGTGTTGAGCAGATGAGAGCCTTTGACTGTCCCTGGACGGGACACTAATCTATCGCAAGTTAGCCCCCATAAGAACTGATACTCAGTTACACAGCTGAGTCGATCGGAACAAATCGGGAAAATTGTCTTGCTCTAGGACACAACACAGTTGTCTGGCAGGGGCTCGAACTCGCGACCCTAATATTACGAGTCGAACACGCTAACCGCTCGGCCTCTGCGCCGCCGACATAAAAGACCAAAACATCAATTTCAACAGAATTAGTTTCGATTTGCAATTAGGAGTTTGTCAATATGAGCTGGGATTTATGCAGTGGAGCGTGCAAGATTTACAACCATAGGGATTAATCAGGGAGTATTGGACGCTTTTTCATTTTTAATGCACTGACGACCACAATAGAGACTTAAAAGAGTTTCGACTCACATTTGACTTTACATGATATAAAGTTAGTAAAAGTTAGTACACAGGAGAGTGGATCATTCAGGGGAAAGTACGACAGTTTGAAAATTGTTCTTTAAAAGAAAGTCCTGTGTATGAAGTTTCCAAGAGGCGTTATTCGACATACTAGTTTTTATGTCTAAGGGCGTTTCGTTTAAATTTCAATGTGACATATTTTGCTCAAAACTGTTTCTTCTCTCCTTCGATACTATTTCTTATGGATCCATAGAAATTAAGAGCTTTATCTAGAAGCCTTTGTTCGTAATATAGACAATAATTGAGTAAAACACAAAGTAATTGTTGGAGGTGCAGTTAAGTGTTGAGGATATGAAGAACATAAAGCCTTTCAGTCCCACGAACCCAAATAGTATGTTGCGAAATTCTCCCAACAAGGAACCCAGCTTTCCTGTTGGCATTTTAGGAGAAATTAGCTTTTAGTTATCTGTAGTAATCTGTGTTTGGTCAATTCCCGTTTTCGCATTACAGAATGACCAACTTTGTATGAGCTACATAAAGAGAATTTAGATGTTGATGGCTGGAGCTGATAGTATTGAGACCATTTAACAGAGGTATAATTTTTTTCTTACTGAAAGTATTTGTCGTTCAAATTCTTCACATTTTTTCCCTTCCAGGACCAAAATCTTTATCAGATTTCCAAAGACGTTGTTCGCCACTGAGGACGCCTTTCAGGCCAAGAAACACGATCTCGGTAAGCTCGAAAACTTTGTTCATTCTTATGAAAAAAAGACCTATTTCAAAAATGGCTGTCTAACGTTGTTGGGACTGGGATCAAGTGCATGTAAATGAGGTCATAAAGGCCACGTCAGTAAAGAATCTATACTCTGCATTATCTTGTGTGTCAAAGTCATTCACAGTCACCAGTTTGACTTCCAATCAAGAATCGGCTGACATGAAGGGTCAAGCAGAGACTTTGTTTTTTACGACCTCGCTTACATGCACTCGTTCCCAGTCCTAACCGGGTTTGGCAGCCATTCTTTAAGAGGTCTAAAAGCGTACAACTGCTAGTGTAAACGGACGTGAAATAACACAACCATGAAACAAGTACAGGCATTCAAAACAAGTTGTTCCGTTCATCCTTCTTAATTCTATTCTTATTTCATGCTCACTTCACAATTGCTGAGTGAACAGACTCACTGCAAAACCTAAATTCACGCACTGTGTTTTGCTTTCCGATGCTCCTCCATGTCTCGTGTTTGCATTGGTTCATGTCTGTTTTCACCTGCTTATTTTGTCCTTCTTTTGCGCTTATTTTGACCTATGCTTCTTTCATGTCGCAAGCGTGAACTAATATTTATAAACCTACGAAATAAACACCTTATTCGCAGGTTCACCTGCTGATCGCTCAACATCCTTATAACACGCTTTGGGTTTTAATATGCATGTATATAAAAGAGAAAAGGGATTTACTTGTAGAATCAAATTTTGCTCGATTAGAAAGCCCTGCTCAAGTGAAGTATATTTGTAGAGAGCGAGCTCTCGTTAAGATAGACACTCGAGTTTGTTATATTATGAGCTGTTCGTCTTTACCAGCAGTTTTTTATAGCCATTGGGAAAAAATAAATTGTTTCAGTGTTTGAAACTCGTGGTTTCGTAAAAGAACCTGCATAGTAAAAGTGAAAACTTATACCAGGTGCTGTTTCATTCTCAACCCACTTTATCCACATCTAACTTCTCCTTACATAATAAACACAAAATAAATCGTTTGGTAATAAGAAAACAATCGTTGATCAATCTAGAAACAAGATGAAACCGGGCAAAAGTCTTCTACAAAACATTCATCGTTGTTTGCTTTCGTCGATTTTATGACTTTCAAACTATTAGCTTAGTTCATAGGAGTTTCAATGACGAACTCTTCAAATTTGTTTTTTCCTCTCAAGACCTGAATTTTAAGTTGAATTAATCATGGAAGCACATACTGTCTGCGGTTCGTTGTTTTTTTCAGATCCGCCAATTACAACGGAATTGCGGCTCTATTTAATGACATTTTGTTCAAACTTGTGTTTCGTGTTTCTCTCAAAAATATGTTGTGACTGGAAATTTTAGAAATCTTGTTATTTAGGAGTTCCCAGCCATCTACTAAGTCATTCGCTGCAAGCGATGAAGCACACTAGTATACGGCCTTTTAGGTAGACTTAACATTTTAATTTGATGAAGAATAAGAAAAGTGTTGTTTGTTTCAGCTTTCGTTTTATTGCGCGCGTTTTCTTCATCACAAATGCTTCCATTTTTTCTTCGTGTTTGCGAGAATGAGAGTTCAAGTTTACAGAGTTTAAAAGGCTGTGACCGTCACTCGAGTTACCAATTTAATACTAAGTATTGGTTTTGAATAGAAACTAAAAGTCAAGCATTGATTAATTAGAAATGAGGATATCTTTGCAATAGACAATTGTGTTTTTTAAATGCAACCATTTTTTATAAAAATCAGCGTGCCATAAAGTCCGACTTTAAAACCCCCCCGGTTTTAAACCCCCCCAGGTTGTAAGCTCGTCCATTTGCCAACGAAGACATTCTGAATATAATCCAACTCGTATATAAACATCCCCTCCCCCTTGTTTATAAGAACACCTACTGCATAAGTGTGTTCAGTTTGCGTTTCTTTTTAACATCAAATTTTTAATCTAAACTTTAAGCGTTTTAAAGATGTTTGTGAAATAAACTCTCCGTTTGTTGTGGTGTACAATAAATGTATTAAAAATGTATTTCTAAATGCTTTAATTTGTTTCTCAGTTACGTTTTATCTCGTCGTTCCGAAACATTTATTTTTTCCGTTTATAAGCCCACCCAGAAATAAGCCTCCCCCCCCCTTCTCCCGATTATAAGCCCACCCTATATACCCTATATAACGTTGGATTTAACGGTCTATATTAATCAATTATCACCTTATAGTACCG
>JAOBAT010071846.1:0-21681 GCA_026413305.1 Hydrozoanthus tunicans | reverse complement strand
ATGGCAACATCAAAATTACTATAGTTGAATGTCGTTTGATGAGTATGAAGTTGTGGCCAAGTTTCAAGTCCATTGCACGAGTAGTTCAAAAGATAGCTGTGGTTTTATGATTTCCTCTCATCTGAGTTCCTGGCATGACGTCACAACCTATCTAATTTGCTTATTTGAAAAACCTTAAAATCTCAGCAACCAAAAGAGTTATTTTAAGGAAATAAACGACAGTTTTCTTCTATTTCGACATACTTTTTAATACTCTAAGTTACCCGATTCCGATATATACACTATAAACAAATTTTAAAATTAAAAGACGAAATCTGGATACCAATCTGACTTATTAGCAACTAGTAACTTTATGTTCCTCTGGCACTGAAACCAACACTTTAAAAAATAAAACAGATAATACTGTTGACAAAGTATACTTTTGACACTAATTATATGCTTTATGTTTTAGCACGTTTTCGCCTTTATGTTGGGATTGGGGGGTGTTAGAGAGGGGTACTTATTTAGGACTTGTTCAAAGCTCTAGATGAGGGGCTTATTAGAGAGAGGGCTATAAAGAAGGAGGCCTTTTATGGAGGAAGCTTTTTAGAGAGGGAGGGGGAGTTATTGGAGCATTTCTTACAGTATTATTATTAATCCTTCAATGCCTGAAAAAGCATTATTAACTATAGAAAGCATTATTTTGGTAATGAGAAAACAAGAAATAAATACCGCAAGCTGAAAGGTGCAAAAATAATCTACATCCATCACATAGTACTTTGACAGGAGAACTTGATTTAAGAGCTTTTTCTCTTATTTGTTTATGTATAAACTTGTTTAACTAGTAATTTATCCATCCTTGTCAGGTGGGCTTTACAAGGGGACAAAAGGACATGGTACCTCTGCTTACAAAGAGATGTGTGCAGCTAAACTCAAAGTTGCCGGACAAGGTAACAACAAAATGCAGGGTTCTCAGTAAAAACCGGCAACCGGCAGAATTCTGCCAGCTGTTCGGATGAAGGTAGCCACCTGTAGTGGCTGTAAAATTTCTCTTTGACTTAAAAAAATGTGCACAAAAAAAATATCAAAAATGTAGCTGCCTGTTGATACATTTCGGCTGCCTATTGAAATTTCTAATGAGAACCCTGAAAATGCTTGAAATAATTGATTTAGAATACATACATGTATGTAAATTTTAAACAGCTTTAGTTTGAGTATCAAAATGTTGAAGTCACATGGTTATCAGTCAAAATGAAAGTAAGCCAGGGACAAAAAAACATATTTGGAAGTGATTGGGCTGAGCTTGTGTACACAAAGCATAAGGGCACAAGAACCGGAGATTTTGCCGGAAATGCATTTTGCAAATGCATCAATCCAAATAAAATTTGTCAAGAAGTACGTTTAAAATTATTGTTTGCACTATAGGCTTCACAGATCCATAGCTCTGCAGTCCCTGTTAGCCTTATAGACAATTTTCAGTCATCGAGTCAACTGTTATTGGTTGGTAGTTTGAGACAAACTAGGTTTCTTTGTTTAAGGTTCTGATGGTGTTCAGATTTGAAAATGTTTATTACAAGTAAAGATTGTGTCATGGTCAACTGAAATCTGCCTACAGTGGAACCCCGGTTTAACGATATGCCAAGGGGACATCAAAACCCTATATTTAAACCGGGATATCGTTATACCGAGATTCCCGGTATAAAGATATTGTAGGAAAACTTCTAAAAATATT
The DNA here is from genome assembly GCA_026413305.1 of Hydrozoanthus tunicans. NCBI lineage: Eukaryota > Metazoa > Cnidaria > Anthozoa > Zoantharia > Hydrozoanthidae > Hydrozoanthus > Hydrozoanthus tunicans. The sequence continues at coordinate 19,970 of JAOBAT010071846.1, read as the reverse complement.
GTTATATGGGGAAAAAGGTAACGTATGCATTTTTACTTAACGCTCACCGAATTAATACTTTGTAATATCAAAATAATTCACAAGTGCAGCATCCAGAGTACTCTTTGTTGTCCTTAAAATGTGTCAAAACAGTTTAAAATTAAGGGAACTTATAAAAGGCAAGGAAGAAAAGCTGATAAACTAGGATCTAAAACCAGGATTCCTTGTGCTCTGTCATGTTGATTTTATCGTTATACCGGGAGAGATTTTGCTCTTGGGGAACAAAATCCCCATCCTTAAACCGGGAATGTCGTTAAACCGACTATCGTTAAACTGGGGTCCTGCTCCGTACATTTTACTACAACTTTTGCCGGGGAAACAAATGTTTATTGTTATACCGGGAATATCGTTAAACCGAAGATTGTTAAACCGGAATTCCACAGTATATACATTTAACAAAATATTTACCACAGATTTGCAAAGGTTGAGGCACCATTATGGTGTTCATGGTGTCACCCCTTCAGAGCATCCCAGAAACACTCTGGAACCAATGCGGCTTCTGGCTGCTGCATCTAGCTTTGATGAGCAAGTCTGCATTCAGCTGACTCATCAACTGTATAGGGCTTACTGGGCACAAGATCGAGGCAAGTTTATCAAATAAGTATTTTTTTCAACTTTAGAAGCAGACTGCAGATCTGACTGCAATGATACAGATATACTACTGATGGTAACAACAACAATAAATATTTAGATTTCATTTATTTGATATTTGTATATTATGTTCATGTATGTGTACAGTTAAACCTCTCTAAGACAAACACCTTCCAGAGCATCCTCAGCTGTTTATTTTAGAGAGGTGTTCATCTTATAGAGACTTATGATACAGTAAATCACTGAGAAAACACACGGCTTGGAGCAAGATAAAAGGTGTCCGTCTTATTCACATGTCCATCTTAGGAGTTCAACTGTATAATATATTGTTTCATCTGTAACTCGGCTTTGGTTGAATATTTCATTTTTTGCATGCATGACAGTTAATCCAAAACTGAAAATTGAAACTCCTTAACTAACCAAGCTGACATGTATAGTCTTAGATCCAATGATAAAGATAATGACAACAAGGTAACAACAGCTATGAGATGTAAGGGTGATGATACTTAGTGATAATGATGATAAAGGAGGTAATGTATGGTGAATGATAAAAAGTTGATGTTTCAGTTGTGCAAACATAGTGCACAGAATTGTAGTAAGTGATCAAAACCAAAATTATAGTGAAATTATTAATATAGAAGAAAGCAAACATAATAAAAACATAATAAAAACAAAGCAACCATTTCTTATGCTTTCTTTCAAGCTTGTTTGAAAAAAGTAAGGTTAAAGTGATGAATTTAAGTGCCCATCTTTAGATATATGCACTTTACAATGATCAGTTTACCCCAAGCAGAGTCACCTTTAGGAAACCGGTTCAAAGTGGTCCGCTTATGCTGTTCAATCCTCATTTTACTAACTCTGAAAGGATGGAAAGCTATTTACTAAAGTGAACTAAGTGAGTGAGAATCAAAGAAGGTCGCCCAAAATGATATTTGACCAGGTTTGAGATCAGATCAGAAACCTCAGGATTGGGGGGGGGGGGGGGGAAGAATCTATCACTTCACCAATCCCTCTATGTTAGGGTCAGCATTTTTGGCTTCCCAAGCAGTTAATTTAGCATGACTAACTTAAAACCTTTCTTTGTTGGGCAAGATGTTTCTCAACACTCAGTTTTAGAAGATGCTGTGCGAGAAATAGGTTGGGATGTTAAGATTCGTGATGCAGTTAGCGGAAAGGGTAAGGAGCTGTTATGGAAAAACACTGAAGAGGCACTTGACAGAGGGGCATTTGGAGTACCAAGGTAGATTATTCACCTGAGAATATTGGAACAGGGAACTCGAGGGGACTACAGTACCTAGCAGAAAGTTTATCTTTTTGTTGTAGATAGCTATCCTGAAGGAGTTTTAATATCAGAGTCTGCTATTAAATGAATTTAGAGAGTAAAAAAAGCCATGTGAGAGTTTCCACTTGGTTTTTGCAAACTAGTGTACAGAGTACTGGACAGGATATATCCAACTTGTGTTTAGGTCAGTGCCTTAAGATTATTGAAACAGGTGCAGGATTAATTTAACCTCCATCACAGTTAATAAACAGACTGGTTAGGAAAGCTGGCAAACCTCAAAATGGAAATACAAAGAATGTACAAAGCGAACCACAACCGTGCACATTCTTTGTTTCAGGTGTTAGTGAAAGTTAATGTTTTTACTGGCTACTTGTTGATTTGCATTTTAAAAGCTTTGTGTTTTCTGCACGTTTTTGTGCACGGTCAAGACCAGAAAACAAAAGAAAATGATGAACAAAGACATACAACAATGTTTTTTTAACCAGTCCGTCTATATTAACTATGTGTCCATTCACCTAATTAATATAGAAATCCCTAAACACAATCTGAATTTGAAAGAAAGCCAAAAAAACTGGCAGTTGTTTGAACACCTGGCCAATAGGCCTTAAATGCATGGTTATGTCAAACAAGGCCAAGCCTCGCTTTCGAATCACAAAAGTGTGAATATTTCATAAATCAAATCCCAAAGTGCCCTCAAATGAAAAGAATTCCTTTGTGAACTCGGTTTGCTCATACAAAATGCTCACACCTATTTCTGGAATACGATGCTTGGGGATGAAGTTGACTAGTTTGATATCAACATGCATGCTTTTTCTTGATACATATATAGGATTTTTTTTAAGTTTACTGCTTTTATTTTATAAAGGCTCTTTGAACATTTTTTTCATGGCAGTGCGTATTTATTAGTGCTTAATATGTATTAATTCTTCAACAGTGTTTATGGTTCACCAGCCTGACTATTTTTCAACTTTTTTTTTGAAGAAGATGGTACTTGTACAATTACAGCAAAAATAAGTAAACTAATTAAGTAGACCAGGAAGAACCATTCCATGAATTATATCATATTACTTTACAGCTTCTGGGTAAACGACTCTCTGTTTTTTGGAGTTGATCGACTTCACCTTGTTGAAAGAGCCTTGGGCAATTCTCAGGCCACTCTTCCTCGCATTTGTCACCCACCATCACAACCTTCTCGTGCAAAGCTGACCATTTACCATGATTTTGCAAGTCCCTGGAGCTACATTGGCTCGACTCAGGTACCATTTTCAGTTTACTCTTTTAAAGTCCCTATAAAGCTTAATTTTATACTTTTCAGATTAAAACTGTTGTCAACTATGAACTCAAAATTTGAATAACCACATAAAGTTTCCACATCTAAGGATGCTTTTAAATAAAAAAAGGATTGGAATGTAAATTTTGACCAAGCATGCCATGGACTGGCCATGGTAACTTCTGATGTAACAGCAGTGAGTTATGTGGATTTTGTTTAAAAACTTTCATTTCTTTTAAAAAAGATAAAAGTTTTTTTTTCAAACAATTCATTGGTTAAAGTTATATAACAATGTGACTATTGTAGCCAGAACCCAATGTTTTGAGATAAAAAAGATTGTCTCTGCCTCATGCCTCATGATATGCCATATGCCTCTTGCTTTGTCAGCATTGCACATTTCAAGCCTAAAAAATATAACAGGAACATCGAGAAAACGTTTTATTTTCGAAAATTATTATTCATAAAGGATTCTCTTTTCATCTGGAAATTAAGATTGAAATAAGCTTTACTGAATAGATGAGCACCTGCAACTTTGGAAATATGCAGATAGAGCTTCATGGGAAGAAAGTTAAAAAGGATCATGGTTTTGTTAATTGCTGTTTTATTACTCTAAGGCCCCCTAATAATTTTCTGGCTAATAACAATGTTCAACAAGTTTGTGAATAGGAGTTTCAGGTTTTATAACGAACTGTTACATTTTCCACTGTGCCACACAATATTTTGTTGCTTCTGCCACCCTTGAGGGCCCTATAATTTTATAATGATATGAATTAATGGATGTAAATTTACTATTCTAATAACCTGATAAAGAGAATATAACAACATCTTATTTTATAGAAACAAAATTAGCCATAGTGTTGAAATGAGATTCTAAGATACAAATTTTATCATTTCCCATCATGAGAGATTTTGAATTTCATGTATTGTGAAAAAGCCAAAAGTACAAACTGATAGTTTATAGAGTCTTTTAAAGCTAATGAATTTTTATTTTAAAAAGAAATTATATGTATTGTTAATTAATATTATTATTGTTATTTATAATACTAACTTATATTATATAGGTTTATTATTATTTATTATTTTTATATTTATATTTTCAAATTTATATATATATTATTATTATTTATTATTATATTAATATACATTATATATTTTTTAATTATTTTCATATTAATTTTTATATTTTTTTATTTATGAAAAATTATATAACTTATAGATTCAGAAGCTCCTTGCAGATGTGAGTCCTGTATCTGTAGAAGTGGAATGGGTACCAGTAGTAATTGGAGCTGTTTTCAAGATGATTGGGACCCCTATGGTACGTATTCTGTAGGGAAATAGTAACCAAATCTTAAAGAAAAAATGTTAGCCAATTAGCTTCTTTTCCCAAGAACTAAGGGTTAATCTTACTAGTTGATTTATTTTTCTATAGTTTCTCATGGCATATTGCTGAATTCTTCCAGCTAGAACCCTATTTTTCATTTTACTTATTTAAGAGAATTTTGCTTTTCATCTTTGATCAATTGCCATTTCTTGCATGAATACAAAATGACCCATTTTGTATGAGGTGATGGTGTAAGAAGAAATTAGATATTGATAGAATGGCAGAAGCAGAGTGCATTTGTTTCCTGCCATGCACAATGTCAATGAAGATGTTGACATTTCTGATGTTCTATTGTTTCAACAACTGCACCAAGGGAGAAGTCGATGAAAGTTATGATGATCTTACTTACTTAGGCCCCATTAGTTCCATGCGAACCATAGGCCACCAATCATGGAGCACCAAACAGAAAGAGTGATTTTGTAATGCAAGTTTGGGAGTTGGTTGAACATTAAGAAAACTCTTGAAGTTAAAAAGCTCATTTCTCCCAAACTGATTACATGAAAAGTATTTAGTTGTTGAGAGAATTTTCCTCATTGAGTTTAAACAAGACAGGAGTCTTGGACCATCATGAATGATGCGCATACCCATTCAAGATCAAGCACCCAGCAGAGCTGCCTGCAGAAGCGCGTGGCTACTTACTTACTTACTTATCCCCCTCTTTCTGAGTGGAAAATAGGTGACACCATTTTTGCCGATCTCCTGCAAGTTTTCACGCCTCGTCCCACGTCAGACCCATTTCTCGGGGCTCTGAACCAATTGACATGCACCAGGTTTGTTTTGGCCGAACAGCTTTATGCCTCTTGACAGGGGTCCACTTTAAGGCTGTTCTTGCTGTGCATACCTCCTCTATGTGGAAGATGTGTCCACGCCATTTCAAACGGCACCATTTGATGTAAGTAAGGTGTTATTGCTGCCTGTTCATTGGTAAAGGTCTTCAATGGACACCTTCTGAGGCCAAGAGATGGGGCAAATCTTCTGGAGTGTTCATTGTGAAATGCACTGATCTTTTTAATGTCTCCCTCCACAACACGTCAACACTCAGATCCATAGAGGAGCACAGATTTCAGGTTTGAAGCATGTGGCTACTATTATAACACACTTTACCTTTTAAGCTGAACAATAAAATTGTTTTCTTTTCATGTTAGGTTCCAATGCAGGTAGTGAGTGAAGCAAAGCGAGCATATGGAATGCGAGACTGTCACAATTATGCAGAGTACATTGGAATCCCCTTTCAGTTTACCACACATTTCCCAATCAAGTCTCTCCTCCCACTGAGAGTAACAGTTGTCAACAAAGATGACAAACTTCGACAAGCAATATGTATGTACACGCAATGATATATATTTTTAACTGGTATATATTGCATATACCAGTTGAAAATGCTTAAAGCCCCATTTACCCAGAGCTGTTTTCCTGCCTGAATCATGGAAAAGGTTGGCATAGCTTGATAGCTTGCATAAACCTGAAACCAAAGCATTGGTGAAGACAATGATACACCTGCCAAGTTTCAGGGTCATACTTGATTCTGCAAGGTGCCAGGATAGAAAAAAGAGCACAAGGGCTTCAGGTAGGAAATATAGGGAATCCAGGGTTCTAGACATTCTGGTAGAAATTGTCAAGAATCCAGGATTCTAGGGTAAAATGAGGGCTCTAGTAGACATGGTTCCAAATAGAAAGTACCGGCAATCAGAGAAAGAGCTCCAGTAAGAAAGTATTGAAAAACAAAGGGCTCTGATAGAGCTCAGATTAAAATATGCTAGGTTAAGATCTATAGGGTTCCAAATACATTTATGAGCAGAATAGGCTTTCAGTGTTATAAAAAGGAGTGTTCTAGCACTCAAAATAGTTCTAAATAACAATACAATCCAGGGCTCAGGTATAAAAAAGCAGGAAAAAAGCTACAAAAAATGAATTATCAGAATTTGAGGGCTCCGGGGTTAAAAAAAGCAGTGCTCAAATGCCCAAATAGAAGCTACCAGGAATCTGGAGTTCTAGATTTCCAGGTAAAAAAATCGGGAATCCAGGGCTCTAGGGTAAAACGTTCGGACCTTAGGTTCCAAATAGAAAATATCAGCAATCCTGGGTTCTAGAGCTCCAGATAGGAAGAGTCAGGACACCATCCATGGCTCTAAGGCATAGGGCCCAGAAATAGTTTGGGAATCAAGGACTCCAGGGAAACTTGCTGCGCACAAGGACTCCAAAAAAGAATTTACAAGCAATCTAGGGCTTCATGGTTATAAAAAACAGTACTCTTGGAATCGAATTGGAAACTTCTAGCAGTCCAGGGCTCCTGGATAAAGAAAACAGGGCCATAGGCTATAGCTTCGACTTCGGTTTAGAGCGCTGGGCTTTGGTGTACTAGAAAAGTAAGAGAAGAGATACTGAAGAACATGTTTGAAGAATCTTCAGGTGCAAGCTGTCACGATTTTTCAATTTATTTGACCAATAGACGTTATACACTTGCAAGAATCCAGTATTTAGTTTTGCTAGGTTCTGTCATTCCATTTCCTTGTCTTTAATGCTTCTTACCAAAGCAAAGTGCCATTCAGTTATTTTGATGTGGGGTCCTCTGCTGTAGTCAAGGCATTTAATTTTCAGTTATGATTCAAATGTTTTTGCTGAGGAGCTCTGAGGTACCAGCGCTAAAGAATGAGGTTTCAGGGTTTCAGAGATAAAGAATTGGAGCTCCAGGGTTTTTGAGCTAAAAGGTTTGCTTTAGGGATTCACAGCTAAAAAAATGAGACTCCATTGTTTGAGAGCTGAAAACTGGAGCTCTAAGGCTGAAAATTGGGGCTCCTTGGTTTTTTGGACCTTGAAACTTCATTTGCCAACCGCCATTGGTCCTTAGGTTGTATCAGAGGAAGAAACAGTTGACCCCACTTCCGTGGGTACAATCGCACTGTTTATGAAAATAGTTTTGCCATCCAAGGGTTAACAAGGCCGTGTGTGCATGGCTCAAATGTTGTTGCTCCGTTTCTCACAGATCATGCCAGTTGGGCAGAAGACAAAGATGTTGGAGATCCAAAGGTAAATAATTGAACTTCAACACCAGAGCTGATTTGACTCGTAAAGTCGTTGTTCAATCGTTGTCCTTCAGCAACATTTTACCTGACTTGTACCTGTGATCTACAGAGAGCGGAGACAAACGCCGGCTAAATGAGCCACAGAGCTTGAGAAAAAGATCCGCAAATTGACCTCGGAAGCTAGCTACTGTTCTGAAAATACCTTTAGAACGATATATCCACGATCTGCTCTCCACGAGACTCTTGGAGCTCAGTGGTTGGAGCGTTGGACTAATGTCCCAAAGGTCATGGATTCAAACCTTTCTGAAGTCAATAGTTCTTTTAGACGAAGTTGAATTTAACAAAGAAATTATATGTACATAATTACATCTTCGTGCATCGAGAAACGCTCGTTCCACATTCACACCCATGTGTTTATTTTCCTTAGTTTTTTATTTGGAGCTAAAGAAAAACTTCAGTCTTGCTCTAACAGTGTACAGCCCTTTTAGGTAAAAAAGCACTGATAGAAAATGTCTTTTGTGTTTGCTAGGTACTGTCAGAAGTTATCACTGCTGCTGGCTTTCCAAACGCTACAAGCTTGATCCAGCAAACACAAAACAAGCAAGTCAAAGATCAACTTAAAGAGAACACTGACAGGTATGTACTCAGAACTCTTGTTGGTGGATCTATCAATAACTTATTTGCAGATCTACCTAACTACTTATCTAATTACCATAATAAAGTTTAGATTGTGCCATTAAGGCTTAAAATCTTGCTTCAAAAAAAAATTAATTTTTTTAAAATTTTTAACAATTTTTAAAAAATAAAAAAATTAAAGCAAGATTTTAGGCCTGAATAGCAAAACCTAAAGTTTATTATGATATCTTTAACGGCCTACAAAAAAAATTTAAAACTTGTAGAACATTTACAAGAACATTCGATATCTAATTACCTACATATCTATTTAGCTACCTACCAATCTACCTAGTTGAATACGTACATGTCTACTTACCTAACTACCTATCCACTAACTTACCTTCCTAACGACCTACCTATACCTATCTACTTATTTTCATATCTACTTACCTACCTACCTAGCTAAGTACCTTCACATTTACCTGCCTACCTAAATACCTACTTGTTTAAATATGTGGCCAACATGTAGGTACTTAGCTAGTTAGGTAGGCAAGTAGATATGAAAATAGGTAGGTACTGATCTACCTTCCAAGCCAAAAAAGGTAAGAAAAGTCCTTGCAGTTCGAAGTTATAAAGTGCTTTATGCGGGCGAAAGCAGAGCAGGATTTATCATAGAACAACAACAAAGTAAAGAATCGACTACATAGGCTCGTTGTTGTTGTTTTATGATACATACCCAGCTGAGTACCTACGTATTTACCTATCTACCTACCTACCCACCTTACTTACTAGCTAATGTAAAACAAGCTGCATACTACAGATTTTCGTCTCTATTCTACCATCTCAGTGCTGAATTGATCATACCTGCTCCGCTTTCTAATATGTTCGGACTTTGTATGCCGCTTATTTTGCCGCGGTTTATGTTCTTTCATAGAGCTGTACGCGTGGGAATCTGTGGATTACCGAGCTACCAAGTGAATGACGGCGCGGTGATCTGGGGCCAAGACAGACTCAACATTGTGGCAGATATTCTGTGTGGGTGGAATGATCCAGTCCAAACTGTCAATAGCAAACTGTAATTCCTTAAGAACCGCTAACTATCAGGGTAGTTACTGGATTTTGGTCATCGATTGCGAATTGAATAAAACTGTATTAGCCGCATCGAAAGAGATACAACTCTATATGTTACCATAACGCCTTAGGCACAGATAATGCCACGATCAGTTCCTTGTACTTGCAGCACTGTGTATGGCAGATTTGAAGGTTACAGATTCTCCCTATGTGTTTTATGAGCAATTACAGATTTTCCTGTGCTTTGAATTATTGGTAAAGCGAAGGACTTTTCGCTCCAGTCACTCTGGCAATCGATGGCTTACTTGTACTGTAACTCCTAGCGCACAAAATTTAAATATTTGTGTAGAAAAACGAAAATTCATTTCAGATGTTTACAGTGTTTTTAGTACAAAAATAAGTTTTTGTAGTCAGAAGTAAGGAAACACAAAGTGTTAAACTTGCAAGTGGTTGTTTGGGTGTCGCTAAGCGACTGATATGAAAACCATTTTGTGTTTTATCTTGTCTTGGAAGTATTCCTTGCCATTAAACCTTATGAAATCGGCTCGTGTTAAAATGCTCCGTCGTTTTCTGTCTTGGGAGTTTGTGATGGGAAGCTGACTTCATTCAAAATAATTATAGTTTAAACCAATAAATTTGAATTAAAGGTACGGCGATGCGGTGCATCATTGCATGCCACGTTGCGCACGTCTGAATCCCTTCCAAAGGCATGTTCATCTGACAGTTTTAAATATATCATTGTAACAACTAGCTCGAGAAATGAAAACATCGTTCAATAAACCCAAGTTTTGGACCAAGAAACGAGTGTTGAACTTAAAAAACAATATTTCGACTTTATTTCAAGTCATCAATCAACAATCATGTTAAAAGTTATTTACAAGCGCAGTCAGTATTTATATTTGCGTCTTAGAATAGCTCTAGGTCTCAAGAGACTTTTAAGCCTTCATTTTTTGTTGGTTTTGAGTTCTTTATGTAGTAAGCCTCCAGGAATTGCAACCTCGACCAGTTTTCACCGGAATCAACGACTTCCACATTCCCGTGAACGGTATTAAAAATATGTTCTTTTAGGTTGACCTTGACCGAATGCCCAAAGGTTTCCGGCAAAAGGCCTTATACATGTTGACGTCAAACTGGTCAATTCACTCCCAAGCCTCGTATTCAAGAAATAGGTGTGAATGTTTTGCACGTGCAAACCGTTTTCACGAAGGAATTATTTTCATTTGTGGACGTTTTGGGATTTAATTTATGAAATATTCACACTTTCATGAATCGAAAGCGAAGCTTGGGGGTGTTAGGCGTAAACATGCATAAGGCCTATTGGTTGAGGCTCACTACATCAAGAAACTGTGCACAATTAATTAGATGCCTGAACAAGGTTTGATCTTCTCTCCTAGCATGTTCTATGAGTCTAGTCGATAAACATCTATCCGTGCATGCACCCAGATGCTGAAATCGTTGTTTGCAATGTTGCAGGAGTAGGATCGGTTTCTACTTCGTGTATCGTTCCTTGCAATAAATTCAGTGGTATTATTATTATATCAGAGGTACACGGTGCAATTCTTCGATTGCACAATGTTGCATCGCGTAGCCATTCCTTAAAAGACTTACGCGTACGCCATTTTGACGAAATTCGTGTGTTCAAAAGAAAGTAAAAACTGAAAATTTGAAAAGATGAGAGAACGTTCAACCGAACTGAACATAATGCAGAGGGATGCCAGACCATGAGCTGTTCCGATCGTCCTCCCTTCCCTTCCCACTGAATATAGCTTTGAAACTAGCTTCCCTGAAAAAGCAACAAACCCCTCGCAGCTAGAGGTCACGTGGTACAAGATAGCCATCCTGGAACTCAAACGAGTTAATTTTCTTTAACGATTAAATCTAGTGTTTCCTTGTTGTCTTGCATTTCTGTTAATGAAGCTTTGTTACACATATCTTTTTCTTGCAAAACAATATGGAAAAAAAACTTTCTTTATATTTGTGCTTTTATATTTCCGGCAGAAACCGCTGACAAAACACTGTTTTTAAACGTTATAATAAAGAAAAATAAAACGAGCCCGTGCGCTCTGTTCAGCGATAGAAACACGCGTGAACTTTTTCAGTTCACGAAAGCAGGCGAGTTTTCTCGCACTTCTTGAGTGAACTAAAAAATGCACAAGTGTTTCTATCAATAAACAGAGCAAGTTAGATAGTTTTATATTTGTTTTATAAAATAAGCCACAAATCCCCGCGATGATGTATGCAGACATAGAGAGTGCGTCACCACAGCCAATCAGAACGCGCGTTATAGTTCCGTAATTTTTTTAACTGGTACGTTTTAATGAAAAAGTTGATGGTTTTTAACCATTTGATACATACAGAACACTGTATTTTCCGGCACCTTTGAGCTCTGTTACTGTTACCGACAATCGTAAGTTCGGCTACAATGGTCAGTAGCCGTCAATATTATAATGTGGAAATACAAACTAGCTATGAATTCGGGTAGTACACCGCTGCCCTCCAGTCTGCCACATTACTAATTAGGGATCAATTCTCTTCCAAATCAATTTAACTTGATTTCTCAGGCTTTCTCTCTACTTGGTTTGAGCAATCTTTTCCTCGCACATTTCCTTGGATTTGATTTATAATTCAATACATTTGTTAATTATCCTCAAACGGTTAATAGCCTTATCATTCGTTTTGAAATAAATCACTTGCTGGCTTTAGTTTTGCTATTTGATTGACCAGTTTAGTATTAATTCTAGCTTAAAAACCGTTGTGTTAATTCAAAAACCCAATTTAAAATCCATAGGATATCTTAACAAATCACATGCTTGTCACGAGCACATGGTTTTCAAATGTGTTCGTTCTGTACCGCCTTCTAATTCTTGAGAGCTCGAGAGTCTTATGCGAAGGCCGGTTTTTCTTCAACACAGTTACCATTGGACTTTGCCAAGCTCTTCGTTTGAACTGATGGCGTATCCGAGTTGGATGATCGTGCATCCTCGTACTCCTCGTCTGACTTGGCAAAATCTCCCGATCTTGCTGCTGCTCCGGGCTCCTCGGTACTAAGGCCATTACTTTCATGATCAGCAATTCCCTCTCTTGCTGCAGCCCCAGGCTCCCCAGAGTTCTCGGATGTGGATGGTTCGCTTGGCTCATCTTCCGAAAAGAACTCTTTAATGTCTTCAAGAAGTTGTTTCACGTAGGTAGCGAACTCCTTGATGACACTCGGTGCTTGTTGAACTTTCTTTCGGTTTTCGTTGAAAGTTTTCACTTTTCCAGGAAGTTTAGGTATCTCGCGAAGTTTTAGCAACTTACGAAGGTCGTTCTCAGGCTTAACTTGTGCAACATCCCGGATGACAGCCTCGATTCCATGTAGCACGTTAGGCTCCAGCTTTTCAACGTCAACAGCTACTTTCTTCATGTCATTCAATGCTTTGGCTGCGTCTCGATACTCTTTCGGAGGAGGCACACCAGAGACCGACTTCACTTTGATATCACCGCTGTTCATGTCAATGTAGACGTGAATATTCCCTTTCTCTGCTTTAAGTTTCAGCTCTTTTAAATATTCCTTCAACGCCTTTCCTGGTTCGAAGTTGGAAATTGTTTTAATGACGTTCTCAAAAGACTCTCTTGCCGTTTGGAGTTGTTCCCGGCTGGTCACAAAGGGATTCACGACACTCACAAAGTCTTGAAAAAGGTTATCAATGTCAGGGAGACCTACTTTGTCTACTGTTAATTTCTTGTGAAAGTCTTTGTCCTTCTTATCGTCCTTGCCGTTCTGGTCGCTGTTATCTTTCCCCTTTCCATCTTTTCTCGCTTTCTTGTCTCCTCCTTCTGTGTTCCCTTTGGATTTTTTACCTTTCTTGCTGGCTTTATCTTCACCTTCCTCGTCTTCACACGCATTGTCTGTCTTATTTCCCTCTCCCTTTTCTTTTTTCTCTTTTCCTTTCTTTTTATCTTCTTCTACGGGCATTTCTTTATTTGTTTTTGCCTTTTCCTGGTCGTCACCAAACGCATCAACCAACTCCAGAATGATATTCCTAGCTTCATCGTAAAACTGGCGTACCATATCTGGAGCTTGCTTGAGCTTCTTAACATTATTGGAAAAGGCTTTCGTCAAACTAACCACTTTCGGCATATCCCACACACCCGTAAACTCGCGTTTTATTATCTTAGTTGCATCAATCCCGCAGCTTCTTTCCACACCCTCCTCACTTGCTTCGTAAATTGAAGGCAGCATATCTTTCAAGCCTTTCCCAGCTTCAATTATATCCTCAATTGCGTTCTTAACTGCCGGAACAGCATCAGAAGCTTTTCCAACCTCCCCTTCCAACACCACAACGCCATTCTTGATTTTAATGAAGATATTCTCCTTCTTAAGTTTGGTTCTTAGGGCTTGTACATACTCGGAGAACGAAGCTTTAGGACTCACTTTTTGCAAAGACCGGACCGCTTTCTTAAAATCCTCCTCCGCCTTCTCGATTTTCTCGCGGTTTTTAACAAATGGATTAAGGGCTTTCTTTATGTCTTCAAAAACACCGTCGAGCTCAGTGATATTAAGTTTCGTGAAGGAAATCGCCTTTGGTTTCTTTCGTTCCGAAACAAGCGTTTTCTCCTGTGAGTCGTCTTTTTGTCTACTTGGGCCCGCTTCCTCCGTTGGGACCTTCTCACTTGCAGGGGGAGGGGCGTCGTTTGGACCCTTTTGTCCTGGAGGGGGTCCATCTGGATTAACTGGGTTAACCAAGGGTTGCTCAGGCTGTTTCTCTCCAAGAAGAGGTTTTCTTTCATCACTTGTACTAGGATCAGACTGTGAGAAAATTGACAGTAAGAGACGGAAGGTATTCTATTTTATCTTTCGTTCCTGTTTTTCACAGAAGTTAGAGGAGCTTTTCTTTCAACGATGTGCAACTAACCAAATCTGCTGTTTTATATCTTAACAAATTAATGAAAATTGATGATGACGATGTCAGTAATGATGACAAAAAACTACAAAAGGCAGAGACAAATTGATGACGATGTAACGACAATGACAATGACTATTGACAATAACAATGACGACAACGATTCTAACGACATCGAAAAGGACGATGACAATGACGATAACAAATTGACAATAACAATGACAACGATGCTAACAATAACGACAATGACGATGACAATGACAAACTGACAATGACGATGGCGATTACGATGATAATGACGACGAAATGACAATGATAATGACAATGACGTTGACGATAACGATTAAAACAACGACAATAGGAAATCGGCAATTACGATGACAATCGCGATAACAACAATAACTACAACGAAAATGACAATGATGATGACGATGACGTTGACGATAAGGATAATAACGGCAACGACAATAGAAAATCGGCAATTACGCCGACAATCGCGACAACAACAATAACTTCAACGAAAATGACAATGATGATGACGATGACATTGACCATAACGTAAAAGAAAATGATAACAGTATTGATGACGACGAAGACGACGATGCTGCCTTTCATTTAGTCTTTCAGAGTCTGAGGCGAAAGTCTTTTAAAACTAATTTAAGAACATTTTCCCGCTACTTGCTATATACAGCTTGATAGACTGTTATTGAAGCACGGATTTCGGAGTAGCCACACCGCGGATTAATTTCTTCTAATAGCAGATAATTACATGGTTGAAAACCGTAATCAACATAAACATCAAACGGTTCAACCAACAACTGGGGTCAAACGTAAAAACCAACATTAGCAAGAAATTGTGTGTACAATGTCAACAAATGCTTCCCGACGAACAAATTGACAATGACGATGGCGATGGTTAGCCCCCGGTTGGTAATTAAGGCGCCAGTCTGTCGTGCGGGAGGGAGGCCTGGGTTCGATTCCCGATGCCGGACCTTCACTCAAGGTCTTAAAAAATCTGAGGAGAAGGTGCTGTCTTTGCTCTAACATCTGCAAACGATAAGACTTTCGCGTCTTCTCGGGTTCTTGTTTACTTCTTTCAGAATTTTCTACAACTCCGCAAGAGTGCTCTTGATAAAAAATCCCGAAGAGTATATCAAGCAAAACTCACAAAATTAGCCTGCTTACACACTATTTTTTGTTAGAACAATTTTATAAGAACGAGGCTTAAATTAAAACCGGATTTCCGACCAGAGTTTAAGAACAAGCTAACTGAGGCTCCATAGCTTCTAACCTTTTTTTACTGAGCTTCGATTTTAAATTCAACGATATGTAATAAAAAATGATTCGTAGCTTTTCTCCTTTAATCAGTCATTGCTTTAAGTTGTACTCGAATACTTGCGCTGAAGTTGGCTATAATTGCAATATCTTTGGCTTAGTTTTCATTGGATTTAAACAAAACATAGAGATAAGAACAATTAAAGAACGATTTAAGGCTCAAGTCGCCAACACAGGGCCATTGGAGAGGGCGGTGATATTTCTTGTTGCTAAACGCTTTCCTCCCTTACAACATTGGTTTTTAGAATACCAAATGAAAGTCATTGCAAAATCTCTAGTTGGGAGTTTTTCTTCACCCCTCTACAAAAATATGTTGGTGAAAAGTTAAGAGAATCTGCAAAAATCATTATCTTGAAGCAGGTAGAGAGATTTGTCCTTTGCTACAGCTTCAAAAACTACCAACATAAAAAATGCGACTATCTAATTTTAGAAAAATTCAGAAGACCTTTAACAAACCGGTATAAAAAGAAATTACATGAAAATAGTGATGTTACAAATAGTAAGCATTCTAGACCACAGAAGCTAATTTAGTAATTTAAAATTTTCTTATTTCTTGTACAACTCAATTAAACTAACATCATTGAATCAGCTCTTTCATCGAGCACGCGATCGATACGGAGCTTGATCGAAGCACATGGTAATTGAAGCTCAAAATTCCCCCAGTGAAAACTTCTATTCACGTATGCATGTTTATAAAAGTGTTTACTCGCAATCGCAAAGAAAGGTGGCGAAGAGTAAAGCGGTAAGTTGAGCAAACTGAAAAAACTAAGCCCCCTTTAACCATATTGAAGCCTTAAGTTTATATTTAAACCGGTTTAGCACACCACCTGAAGTACTGAGTCTTACTCGCTTAATTTGTACGGTTTGGTTGAAAGTAACTATATGATCAGAACGCCGATCTTCAGGAATTATCCGCCGCATACTGGGTTTGTAACGCGTATAGAATGTGCGTTCGATCAGCCGTGAATGAAAACGAGTTAAGCGGAAATGGATGCAGAGATGCATGCACGCTTGCAAAAAGCTTTCGACACACGTGTAGTGACACGCAGCTAAACTTAAAATACTTTATACTACATCTCTATTTCTGTTATCGATAAACTAACTAGTGCTCTTCTCTTGATCTCTCAAAAAAACTGATGTGACGAATACTGTATAATCATAAACTGAGGCATAAACTGAATGGCAGAATCTTGGAGTTGGCATGAAAGTAGTCTTTGATTGGGGGAAAAGGCCGCCGGTGGTTTCAGATGGTTTCGGATGGTTTCGAGTTTCTAGACTAAGTGAACTTGGAGGTTTTAGAAAAGTTGAAGAATAAATGTTTTAACGTAAAGCTTGTGGGACGTGTGGCATCTGGCTCGTGATGTTAAGTCATTAATTCTAATAAATAAGTTACCTTCCGAAGTGATTTGATCTTTTCACAAAGCCATGAACAGCAGGGACAGCAGCCACAGGTTTCTTCCTGTTCAATATTCGAGCTCATCTTGTTCTTTTTGCAGTTGTTTGGCGAAATTACAAAATGGTCTGCAGACGCAGGGACGGTCGAAAACAACTCAGTTTGTGAATCAACAGTCACAACTGACTCATGTGACTGACCCAAGTTTGACCTTTCTATTCTTCGTTGTCAGTTTCACAACAGCAATTCCAGGAAAACACATTAGATCGGTCTGACGGTTTTTCCCGGAAACATCTGAAACTGATGGTATACTTCGTCGCTTAACCTTGTGTCAAAGACTAAAACTTTTCCGGCATGAGATTTAGCAAACATTTCTTGTAATATTTGATTATTTTCGCAGAAGAAGCTTAGCTGAACACATGTTCATAAGAATTGAAAAGGCTTTTTCATTATTAACATGTGCTTACGCATATAAAAATCTCCTCGTCAATAGTGATTGGCCGGGAGAAAGTATGTGAACTGGCTTTCAATGTATTTTGCCCTTGTATTAGGCCACTTCAAAAATATCCCGGTTTATTTGCTGATTAAAATTTTCAAAAAATTATTGCGGAATGGCGCTTTTTTAGGTTAAATACTTCAGTTTGCAGTGTCTTTACACGACTAACTACAAATACTGTTTCAAATCCGCAGCAAGTGTTTGCTTCCGCCACCGATGACGATGTGTTTTCAAAATCTATTAATCGCTTATAATTTTTACTGTAATCTTTAACAAAATGCCGCCAACGGAATTGCTGGTCACCCTGTTTATTGTTTCGCAAAACGGAAAAAATTTCTCGATATATTTCTTTTGTTCAAAGTGCGCTAACAAAAATCAGTGCGCGCGCTTGTGAAAAACCGGAATATTTTGTTCAGTAGCTTTACTTTATGTTTAGCTCAAAGTCAGAAACGCCTTAGTTTTGGAGAAATTAGAACTTATTGTTTTGATATTGAAGAGTCTAACTTGCCGCGACAACAGCTACTTGGGTTTTATGTTCATATACGTATAGACTTGTGCTTGCAGGTTTGATTTACTGTGAAATTTGATTGGAGAAAACACAAGAACAATCAAGTCAAGCCTGTGCTTGTTGTTAGTTTGCTTGCTCAAGTTCTTGAACAGTTTGTTTTTGATTTTAAAAACAGGCGAAATTGAGCAATCCGGCTGCTTATATGATAGAGAGCCTGAACATCTCTAGTCTTCACATACACACTTTTTTTTATAAGAACTAGTAAATTTGGCCGAGGCTCATTGTTCTTAATTTTTCGGCGATTTGAGCCTCAAATTGTTCTTAATTTGTTCTTATTTCTATGCATGCTTAAATCGAAGAAAAACTAAGCCAAAAGTGTTGCATTGTTTATGACTGTAATGGAAACGAAATTGGTCAGTTTATCTACGAGTTTCATGATCGTGGATTCGCCGACGTTTTCCTGTGATTATAAGCTGCGAAGAATTTCTTGTTTATTCTTTAATGTTCAGTTAAAGGTCGAAGTTCAGTAAAGCTTTCAAAAAAATTCGCTATCGAGCCCGGAGCCTCAGCTTGTTCTAAAATTGTTCTTAAATTTTGGCCAATCTGAGCCTCGTTGTTCTTATAAAGTTTTTCTTATAAAAAAAAGCGTTTAGCCGCTTAACTAGCTAGTCAATGTAACCCCACTCAACCACCCACTTCTGGGAACGCGGTGAAAGCGATTTTCACTGATGCCATTAAGGAAAATTCCCCCACACTCTGGGGCCAAACTAAGGAGACATAACCCCCACCTTATCAAAATTCTTTGACGTTTTCCATCAAACGAACAATGTTGTTTTGTTGACATAGTCAACATGGCTTGCTGGCGAAAACACAAACATTAACAATCAGAAATAACAAATTACTTACCTTTGAAATCCCGGAAGAAAAAGTAAAACGCTGGCATGGCCGCTAGCAACATTCGATGACATGCACCCTCCAGATCTCGAGTCTTTGATTAATCATAAAGCGCGCGACGCCCGTCCCATCACATAAGCCCCAGAATCTGGGGGCTATAAAAGGAACAACTCCTACCTCCCCTCCCCCCCCCCCCCATTTATTTATTCCCAGCTTTCCCCGAGGTAGGGGGGATGGGAGGTTATGATTGACGGGCCGTTGACTGATGCATTACAAAGTCGTTGTATTGACCTAGCGGGTAGGCCTTGGCGGATTGTGCTAGCATAATTTTTGGCATAATTGGAGGAAAAAAGCATAATTTTTCAAACGAGCATTGCCACGGCATAATAAGCACATTTTAGCATTTTTCGGAGCATAAATTCATAAAATTTAGTAAATATGGTGTATTTTCTACATAAATCAATTAAATCTTAAAAAAGTATTGATTTTGTTCTGACATGCTTAGTTACTAGGCTTCTGTTGGCTCATTCAGTATCTACAGATGTGATCGTTAAGTCGTTGAATGCATCACAAATGGTTTACAGATGCGAGTAGGGCCAAGACAAACTTCCATAAAACGTTAAACACAAACATAATTTGATGTCGTTATTGCGCGCCTTTTTGCCAGAATCTACGTCATTATGTGAGCATAATTTCGGAAACCAGGAGCGTAATTTGGGAATTCTGGCATAATTTTGGCATACGTTGGCAAAATTTCGAGCAATGCTAGTAGCATAATATGCCACTTTTAGGAGCACAATCCGCCAAGCCCTACTAGCGGGCATCTAGTTAGGGGCGGGGGTACTCCCTATATTGGGACCGTCGTATACTTTAGGGTTTAGAATAACCAGCGAGCTCCATATTTTAGGGGTTGTTAGAGAAAAACTTGTATCTAACCAAGAGCTTGACGATTTTTAATTTGAAAAACGTGAAGCTATTAAACTGCTTGCGATTCCTTGTTTAAGTAAACGTGTGTACTCATTAAGAAATCGAAACAAAAGTCCTAATTTATACACACGCGCCTTTATTTACTGCATATCGCGTCCAGCGCAAGACGAGAGGACGTATAACCATAATTATTAAATTTTCAATCTCGAATACTGCGATTCGCGCGTTCTGATTGGTTCATTCAATCTCGGTTATCAGCTCA